>SKCR01044492.1:0-129390 GCA_019454045.1 Zanthoxylum bungeanum | reverse complement strand
ATATGGTCAATTTGTGGTTCAAAGGCTAAGATTTGGTCAATTAAATCATTGGCAGGTCTGGTTGTGAAGAGGATTTCTTTTACAGGTTTTGGCACGAACACATTTCTCCGGGCATCATCGAGAAACACACAAAGAAAATCATAAAATCCATCAACATTAAATAGTCCAATCGGTTTTTGGTGTATGTTCAAGTTTGCCCAAGATAGCAACTGTAAAAATTTCCTCCATCGTGCCCAAGCCACCTGGCAAAGCAATAAAAGCATTATCACGGTTAATCATTCCACCAGTCGTTCAGAGATACCTGGAACGATTTTCTCTGTTTGATGGTCCTATAAGATTCTCCTCCGCCAAGGGTTTTGGGATGATTCCTAGAACTTGACTACCTCCTTCATGTACAACCCTTGAAACGATCCCCATTAGTCTAAGATTGCCACCGCCATATACTAAGTGCATATTCCTTTCAGCTATGACTCGACCCAATTCATGTACTGCCTCAACGAACTCTGGCTTAGAACCAACACTGGTACCGCAAAACACACAGATATTTACAACTCGTCTTCTTGAAGTGGCTTTCATTTTTTTTATTTGTATTTCAAATCTGGACGCCTTCAAGAGTTTAATGATAAGTTGAATTTATAACACCTGAAAAAAGATGAGTAATAATAGCACTAGTACATGTCAAATGATAATTATTAGCTAAACAGTAAAATATATCGTGAAAGTTAAAAAGTCTGGATCCTGTCGGAGAAAAGAAAATAACAAAACAGATCACAATTATTAGTTAAAGACAAAGGTAATAATATTTACAAGAAGTAACGGCTTGAATGACGTCTATGCATCAGGGACAAACTTCCCATCCAATTTTCTTATAAATTAGCAAACATGGTCTTTTAGAGTCAGATTCCCGAGACTAACTTGTTGCCTTTCTTTTCGTAATTGTGTATATAACATTTGAATTGCATGATGCACATATTCACTGGAATGTGTCTCAAGAGTCTTAGATATGTCATCCAAAGACTCCTTACTCAAGCCATCTGTAGGCACTGCATTTTTGCATATAAGTCCCTATGATGAGTCTCATTTGGAGACACTACATTTTGAGTCACGGAAGTCGCGGGAAACAGACGTCGGAAGGGAACCGATATTTTTGTTAGATTTTAGTCGCTTGTTTAGCTTCAGGCTCGCTTGTTGGACCTCCATTATTAAAATACACCCTTAGCCTTGGCCCAAAACTACACCAAACCCATCTCACCCAAGCCCAATCCAAAAAATAATTAAAACATTTAAAATACATGTCACAAATTAAAACCAATTAATTAAATTAAATTAAATTAATATCTAATTAAATCTAATACCAAAATTAAATAAATCAATTCCTAAAATAAACAAATCACTCCCCTAATTTAAATAACCCCCTCCTAAATTACATAATTTCTTTCCTTAAATAATTAAATAAAATCCCTCCCTTATTATTTGATCCCTTTCCTTTTGGAATATCCCATGCAAACCCTAATTCATTCCCTCTCTCTATATAAACAACAACAAACTCCAACCCTAGATCCCAATAGAACATTCACGGCCACAAAGCCAACAAAATAGAAAAAATAATAAACCCTAATTCACAGATCACGCCATCATCCATAGCACACACTCACAGCGCACTGCCCTTTCACGTTACAAGCCTTCACGCCACAACACCAATCTGCCCATAGCCTTCAACGCAAATAAGCCTCACATCAACTGACTGACCAGCAACCTCTCGCTAAATAATTAACGCCACACACGCCACTTATGAAAGAAATAAACCCACTCAACGAAGCCCTCACGCATAGCAGCCCCATGTAACAAGCCCCTCACAAATCTGCCTTCATCACGCCAAACACCACAAAACAGAAACCAATATTACCTAGCCCTTCACGTCGTCGAAGCCATAAACAGCCCATAAGCTCTCAGCCGTGAAGACAAGCAACCTTAAACATACACACTGACCGTGAATGCCTTAAACCAAACGGTAAAACAGCCTTCAACGCATCACGTAATCAGCCCTTCATGCAACTTAACACATAACATCTTCAACTCTCTCAGCCCACACTGCTCAAGCCTCATACCCCCCTGAAACTGATCGAAAACAACCCCAACTGTCTCCACAATAGCCCCCTGCACACACAAAACCTGACCGAATAAACAGTCCAAAAATTGCCTGAAACAGTGACAAAACTGCTTCCTAAACCCTTCAAAAAACAGCAGCCCATTATCCCTTAATTAACCACCACAAATAGCCCCCTAAAACACCCAAAACAGTAGCCTAAATTACCAAACACAGTGACCGAAAATCAGCAGTAAAACAGCAGCGAAACGGAGCGAAAACAGCGGCCTAAACAGCAAAACAGTGAGCTAAAGCGTTGAACCAGTGAACCGGAAAGTTGCGGAGCTTTGGCCCTTCCGATCACCGTGAAATGCGAGTCCGAAAGTCGACATAAAAGGTTAGACCTGAGGGTACTTTTCACATTCATTTTTATTTATATTTTTATCGTTTATTGAGTTTCATTTGCATGATTATTGTGGAGTGATGCATGTTGTGGCCCTTGAGTAGATAAATGTATTATGAAGTGATGTATGTTGTGGCCCTTGAATAAAATGAAAAATGTGTCACCTCTCGTGGTATATAGGATGGAAACCCGGACATAAATTTCATAGCCGATTCCGAATGGACGGTAGTATGATCTGTACTCGGGATACAACTCCACGTACCACTTGAGTAAACGGCGCATATTTTGTTTTATGTTGTTTTGATTTGTTTATTATTCGCTACTTGATTTCCGCATGTTATTTGTTTATGTAATGACGAGGTAAAGCGCATGGACTTAGTAAGTACGATTAAAGGTCCTCTATTTTGAGAGGTTAAAATCCTTTACCACGATGCTTTGCCGCGCCGGATGATGTATATTCGGTTGAATGTGAGATACGTTCAATCGGGTATACGAAGTCCGATATTGTTGTCTTTAATTCTTATATGCATTGTGTTATTAGCGCATGGGCTTAGTAAGTGCGATTAAAGGTCCTCTATTTTGAGAGGTTAAAATCCTTTACCACGATGCTTCACCGCGCCGGATGATGTATATTCGGTTGAATGTGAGATACGTTCAATCGGGTATACGAAGTCTGATATTATTATCTTTAATTCTCATATGCATTGTGTTATTAGCGCATGGGCTTAGTAAGTGTGATTAAAGGTCCTCTATTTTGAGAGGTTAAAATCCTTTACCACGATGCTTCGCCGCGCCGGATGATGTATATTCGGTTGAATGTGAGATACGTTCAATCGAGTATACGGAGTCCGATATTGTTGTATTTAATTCTTATATGCATTGTGTTATTAGCGCATGGGCTTAGTAAGTGCGATTAAAGGTCCTCTATTTTGAGAGGTTAAAATCATTTACCACGATGCTTTGCCACGCCGGATGATGTATATTCGGTTGAATGTGAGATATGTTCAATCGGGTATACGAAGTCCGATATTGTTGTCTTTAATTCTTATATGCATTGTGTTATTAGCGCATGGGCTTAGTAAGTGCGATTAAAGGTCCTCTATTTTGAGAGGTTAAAATCCTTTACCACGATGCTTTGCCGCGACGGATGATGTATATTCTATTGAGTGAGATATATTCAATCGGGTATACGAAGTCCGATATTGTTGTCTTTATTTCTTATATGCATCGTGTTATTAGCGCATGGGCTTAGTAAGTGTGATTAAAGGTCCTCTATTTTGAGAGGTTAAAATCCTTTACCACGATACTTTACCGCGCCGGACGAGGTACACATGATTGGATGAGAATGAGTTCAATCGGACACGTGAGGTCCTACATTATGGATTTGTTTGTCTATGTATGTGTTGCATGCGTCAGGTCTGGTTCCGTTCGAACGCATTCTCGAACGCTACACAAACGCGAACCCTCTGTTTCCCGTTCGAATGTGTTTTACAAACGCTACTAGAACGTGCATGTGTTTTGTCTCATCGAGTCTCATCCCGTTTGAACGCGTTATCAAACGGTACACGAACGCGAACCCTCTGTTTACTATTCGAACGCGTTTCCAAACGGCCCACGAACGAGATTTCATCTGTTTTATCACATTTCATGCACAATTGTTTCTTGGGTGATTCCTCTCGTATCTTGTAATTGATCATACTATTCTATTATTGATGTTTTACTGTTATTATTCCCACATTCATCTAGTTGATGTGTTCAAGCATGATTAAGTCATTAGTATGTTGGTTCTCGAGCATGATTTAGCTATGAACACGTTATTCCTTTACGCATGATTGTTCAATTGCCATTTCCTTGCGTTTCTGTATCCATGAACATGGTGTGCTTATGAGGTTGTATGCCAATATGAAAATATGTTACATGCAAACTTAGATATGAGCCTTGTACTTATGCATGCGAACTTAAGAGTAAATTATCCTTGGAAATATGTTGCTTAGGCTTGGTTGAATTATTGCACAAATCATTTATTACAAGTGACATAAGTAAGGGACCATTCCGAACCCAATGGTTTGAGGTCTTCCCTTGCGAGGGGTGAGTGCGACCTTAAATTTTTGTCCCGGTTCACACCGGGTGGCGACTCCATTATTCTCCGGTTTAGTCCCCCGTGGGCTACTCCGTACTCCCAACCGGGCCGCGAGCCCGGAACAGCATGCGTTGCCCAGTTTTGTGTCCCACACCATCCTTAATTAATTTAATTTTATCTTCACGGTTATCAGACACCATTCCTAAAAAACGACAATGAGTATTACATGTCATACATGCACATTTATAGCAAACACTCAATTTTTTAGCTCTTCTCTTTTTAGCATAAGTGTTTCTTCCTAAACCAGGCAGATATGACACAAAAGAGTCAGAAGACTCACCTGCCAATCGGACCCGTGCTTTAATAATCCAACGAATGTCATTAGGAATACCTTTGGTCATCAGCAGTCTCATTCGTTCCAAGCGAGCTTTGTAGACTTTCATCAGAGAGTTTTGAGGGAGAGAAGGAAATTGCTTGTGAATATTTGCGAGAACGTCTTCCATCCTTAAATTTGACTTTACCTACAAAAATAAAACACACCAAATCACAATATATACACAAATTGCATGGGTTGCCTCCCAGCTATCGCTGAGTTTAACGTCTTCAGCTAGACATGACTGGCCGAATGTTAGGCTGGATCTAAAAGTGTGACACTTTCTTTTTGCCGCTCAAATGATTCTCCGTAGTAGTGCTTGACACGCTGACTGTTAACTTTGAATGTATCGTTGGTGTTGGGATCAAGTAACTCAACAGCTCCAGATGGTAAAACCAGAGTATTCACAAATGGACCTGACCACCTTGATTTCAACTTTCCAGGGAAAAGTTTCAACCTTGAATTGTATAACAACACTTGCTGCCTTGGTTCCAATTGTCTGCGCACTATTTTTCGATCATGCCATTTCTTGGTCTTTTCTTTGTATAATCTGGCATTCTCATAAGCCTATAGGTGAAATTCCTCCAATTCATTGAGTTGGTGGATTCGTTTCTCTTCTACTGCTTGTGGATCAAGGTTTAACTTTTTCAGTGCCCAATACACTTTGTGTTCAAGCTCCACTGGCAGATGACACGCTTTCCCAAATACCATTCGATATGGGGACATACCAATGAGTGTTTTGTAAGCTGTCCGATAGGCCCATAATGCATCATCTAGTTTTGTAAACCAGTCTCTCATTGTTGATCCAACGGTTCTTTCCAAGATTTTTTTGATCTCCCTGTTTGAAACTTCAACCTGTCCATTTGACTGTGGATTGTAGGCAGTGGCAGCTTTATGAGTAACTCTGTATTTGGATAGGAGTGCATCAAAGTATCTGTTGCAGAAATATGTGCCACAATCATTGATAATTGCCCGAGGTGTTCCGAAGCGAGTGAAAATATTCTTTTTAAGCAATTTAATCACCACATTTGAATTATTTGATGGCAGTGCTTATTGGACAATTATGACCTATAACGTCACTATTTGTAAAAGACATTGTGGTTTTTGTACAAATTAACTATGTGACAATGGAAATTGCTATTTTATCATTTTGTAATTTGATTACTCGAATATATAAATGATAAAAGTCCTTATGATTAGTTCCGGATTAATAAGATATGAGACAATATCAATCCACAAAGGTTTAATCATTAAATATCCCTAGTCGTAGTATTATCGAGACTGGACATCGATAATGCGGAATAAACTAGTATTGCACTTGTGCGTGTTACAGAAGCGTAACAGCGTTGTTTTCATATATTTAAGTATTGGATACTTATGCAAGTATGATAGGAGGTTGTGTTTACCGATGGTACAGGAACAGCTTCGCTCTGGATAGACCCCTCAAAATCCCATTGGTAGAATGACTATGTGTCTATGGGAATCCGAATCAGGGTAGGTGTATGTGGTCTTAACCTGAGAGTTGCATCGCTAATACTTGCGACAATTAATACGCTTTGGTTTTGGTCGTCCGGGGCTTTAACAGGTTCTGTGTACTCCTCTTCTGGGTTTACTGAGAATCGTAGTGTATTGGGTGTGATGTCAAGATGGAAGTATCACTTCAGTCATATGGAGATGATGATCACGAAGGGATACAGAATTAGTACTCTCAAATGTTACAGCTATCGAGATAGTATGATTAGGTCATGATTATCCGATTACAGAGACTAGTTGCTAGTGATTCGATATATGCTTCGTACGGGGCAGACACAATTCCAGCCCTAGGCCTAGCATGTGACATCTAATACTGGATCTTAATACGCAATACATAGTATACTATGCCTGATACAAATTATATATTATTCGTTGAATATTTCTGGAGAATTGGGTAGGCACGGTGCTTTGCTAGAAGTCAACGATGTCTTATAAATCGGTAAGAACGTGGTACGGGGTACGCACGTGTTCGGATAGTCCGATGACCGTATTTACTGCCAACATATCCATGGATCTCTTGGGTCGCTTCCCAAAGATTCACCGATGACATTTGACTCGAACAGAATTAATCTAGGATTAATTATGAGAGAGAAAATTAATCTAGGATTAATTACGGCAATAATTTATCTTGGATAAAAATACGAATAGAAAAGAGAACTAGATTAATTTGGAATTAATCGATTAAATAATATATTGGATATATTAATTGAAATCGGATTTCAATGCGGAATTAAAATTGGATTTTAATTCGGGCGAACGAATTAATTTGGAATTAATTCGTAAGCGACTTACGTAATAATTTTGCTAGGCATTATTATTTAATTAAATTGGATTTAATTACGTTTCGACGGAAAATTCGTTTAATCAGATTAAACGAATCCGGGCCCAAAGTGTGTTGAGCAAGCTAACTTGAATTTTGAATTTAAGTGGTGGGACCCACTAGCTTACATCAATTGTCAACTAGTTGATGGAAGTAGATGGGAGCATTTAATGCTTTATTTCTTCCAACACATTTTGTTTTGCTTTTTGGAAAAACATATACACATTTTTTTATCTTTTGGAAAGTCAACTTGTGTATTAGTTTTGGAAACTAAAATTATCAAAACCTATCTCTCTCTCTTTCTCCTTTGCCATGAGCATCATCTTCTCCTCTCCATTGACTTTGCTTCAAAATCTTCAAAGCTAGCACTTAAAGAGTCTTGTGAGGTGATAGGGAAACTCACCCTTGGGTTGGAAACATTCAACAGAGCTTGGAGCTTCATCAACATACAAAGATTTTTGAAATCACACATCCGTTCAATGTAAGTTTTTTCCACAAACTCACTTGATCATTCACACACAATATCATGACTTAGAGACCTTGGGCATGTCTAGGACACTAACATATCCCCGGTATAATATTGATAGCCTATGACGGAGGGATTATACGTATGCAATGATCTCGACTTGCATAGTTTAGCGAGATTATCCGTGGTCATCATAATTTATGAGTGGGTGAATTATGGACACGAAATTGGATTCAGTGACGGATAAACCTAAACTTAGAGAGTCCCAGGATATGAAGTGTACTCGTTGAGCACTTGGGCAATGCGTTATGAATAATACAAATTATTCATAATACTTCACCGGATTAACTGAATTAATTCGAATCGTTTAATCGGTTAAACGAAAATACATGCATTATGGGTATTTCGGTCAATTAATTATTAATATGTATTTGTATTTGATACAAAATTTGATTTGATACATATTAATTAATTGTCAAATGAGATTTTGACACATGTCATTAATATATGTAGTTTGTTATTTAATGTAAATAAAAATACATATATAGATATTTATATTAATTAATTATTTAGTTATTTAATTGTTAAATAATTAAATAATTAGAAATTAAATATCCTATCCATAAGTTATAATTAGTATGATAAGTGGTGAGATATTATTGGTAACAAATGACATGATTTTTTAAGCTTGAAGAATTCAAATTGAATTTGAAATCTTTAAATGTGATTAAATAAATTAAAATGACCATTTTACCCTAATATATAAGGTGAAAATTTTTGTTTTTGTTTTTTATTATTAGCCATGGCAGAACCTTTCTAGTAAAAAAAAACCCAAATATTTGTTTGAAGAAACAAGGAAGAAAGTGAAGAAATCAAGAAAAAAATTTGAGGAAATTGCAAGATTTGAGGTAATCTTCAATAATCTTAAACTTAGAAAGCTTGTTTCTTATTCTTGAATATCTAGAATAGTTCTAGAATTTCTTCATTTCTTATATTTTGGGCCTTTTTGATTTGGAGGATGGATTTGTAGGCTAGATGCATGTGTGAAGTTGGATTGGATAATATTATTGTAATATTAGTTCAATTTTTTCATTTGATGACTTGTTGCCATTCTAGAGTGTTATGACCACTCTTGTAACTCCTAGAATTGTTCTTGAATTCTTCATAGGTGGTGGATTTGGTTGGTGTTAATGTTGATATGATTAATGTTGAGAAAATTAGATTTAAAGCATGAAAAATGATATTTTTAATTACCAAATCAGATCTAGATTTTCTGTGATTTTGGTGATGAAAAGTATGTTTTATAAATGTATTGGATGTGTTTTAGGCATTGGCACAATTTCTGAAAATTATTTCGGAGTTGAAATATGCGAAAACAGCAAAAAATAGCGTTATCGGGTGAGTTTCGGGCTTATCGGATGTCCACTATCCAAATAGTGACTAGTCATTGTTTGGGCAGCCGATGAACTGCCCAAGTACTATTGGGGCTGACCTGGGCAGCCTCATGTGTATTGGTTGGTCGGTTCGGACATGTGTCAGACATATCAATATATTGCCTCTTCAGATCAGGAGACAGAGAAACAATATCCAAATGTATTGGATTATCCAGCACATATCTCCGCTTCTTCGATCTCAAGACAATCTTAAGATCTAATTCCCATTCAGAAAAATTTTCAAGGCCAACTAGTTTGTTTGCGTCAAGGACGTGTGCAAAAGCATTAGAAAAAGTGGTTGATTCCATCACATAACTTAACTAAAGAGAACAAGAATTAGCAGATAAAGTAATTTTATCGATATCATACAACATCTAACAGATCATGGATTTTTAATCAAAAGATGTTCTCCCATAATTATACGTAATTTCATAATCCCCAAATAAAATACAAGAATTCAATAATTAAATTAAATTCTATAGTAGGAAGTGGATCCCACGAACATATTTCGACATATAGCTTTGTCACGTTGCGCCTATGTCTGTTCGCAAGTTGATAAAAATTATCAATCACATCAAATCTGACTCATAATTTAGGTCTTGAACCTTTTCTGATCCTCACTACTTTGACCTCTATTGGATGTGGCGTGTTCAAGGCAATACTTTTCAATGACAAGCTCAAGGTACTTATGCATTACCTCACTATTTTAGCATCTATTGGTATGCACTTTCGGTCGAATTTGTCTTTTATCAAAATAAATTTTAAAGTGAAAATTACTTTCTATAAACCACACCCTCATAGCTTTGGCACGTTGCGGGCATGAACATAAAAATCAATTCACATCCGTATTGACAAGACGAGCTATTAAAGTGAACAAATACACACAAAAAATAATAAAATATTATTATAAAGATTTTTCAATTACTATCAAATAGTTAAAAAAAAAAAATTGATCCAATCAATTTAATTTAAGCATGTGAAAAATAAATTGGATTAAATATCAAATATTTAATAGAATGATAAATATTTTTGGATATGGGATCAGACGCGCTGATACAACCTTTGTTGACGTTTTAGTGGCAGAAGCGCGGTTTTAGGCAAAAATGGTTTTTAACCATTAAAAAAATTTCGAACGAATTAGCGGATATCCAATATCTCTAATTAGATCATATTTCCCCTAAGCATATTATTTTTTTTAACAACTTAACAACATAAACTAATTGTAAAAATATGGTAAAGATCTTACGAAAAGTTTTCCGAATAAATAGTATGAAAAATGGATAATCGGTCAAATGACTATTGAGTCGGGTCGACCCGGTCACTTGGGCAGTCACCGGCCAGCCCCTAGACTGTCAAAACAGTGAACAATTCACTGCTTGGACAACCCTCACGCGGTAAGCCTATTTTTGGATAATTTTACCGTTTTCGCGAATTTTCAACTCGAAACTTTTTCCTGTATATATTTAACACCCAAACATATCCAAACATCATATTTTACTCATAATGTTTTTTCAGATCTGATCCAGAATTTAAAATTATCAATTTTTCTTACAAAATTCCAATTTCTTACCAAATTAATCAAATTAATTTACACCATTTTAAAGTCACCACAAATGAAGTCTTAATAACAAATCTAGGCATCATATAAGTAGGTATAACACTCTAGAATAAAAATATCATATCTTGAATCTAATTCAACAATTAATTCATAATAACACATGTTTAATCAAAGAAAATAAAGGTCATTATCAAAATCCAACAATACTAGAAAATAAAGGTCATTAACAAAGGTCATTATTAAATATATTATCTAATAATATTCTTGATGTTGGGGTGGATGTGAAACTCCTAGGCCAGATCGGTGTCCCGCGCAGTGGAAATAGGTCTAACCCGTGGATATCTAACATGGGTGTATTTTTTAAAATATTTTAATGAAATACCATAATGAAATAGAATCCCACAATGAAATGACTAATGAACAATTCTAGGTCACCCAAAGGCGGTCAAGTGATTCTAGAATGGTAGTCTTAGCTCCAACCTATTATCTAAAGTTCCAAACTCTAATTTTATATCTATGTCTAACATAAACATTTTGACCCAATTACAAACATATTGTGTTTATACTTCCAAAGCACCCTAACACAATTATTTAGCCTAATTTCAACATCAAGCTATGTTATTATGTATCTAATACATAATTCATCACTATATGTCTCACAAATGAAAAACATAGTGTGGACAACAGAACTTGACGACGCTGTTCTAGGCTCGCGGCCTAGTTGGGAAGTACGAAATAACATGGATTTGCCACCCGATGTGAACCGGGACAAAGATTTAAGGCCGCACTCACCCCTCGCAAGGGAAGACCTCAAACCGTTGGGTTCGGAATGGTCCCTTACTTATGTCACTTGTGATGATATAATTTGTGCAATGAATCAACCAAGTCTACTCAATAATCATGCTCAATGGTACTTAAATTTAACATGCTTTCATCCAAATAACTCCACGCAATGTAACACAACGAGCATATTGACCATTAAATCAACATGTATAAATCATTATCCAAACACATCATAAACTAATAACATGCATAAGGAACAACCTAAATATGCTTTAACAAATAAATAACAAACTAAATTAAACCATGCTTTAAATAATAAACGAATAACCTAAAGACTATGACATGCTCAAATACAATTTTTGGATGAGACGAGATACGTGTATCTTAAGTGGTACGTGACATTGTATCCCGAGTGCAGACCATACTACCGTCCATTCGGAATCGGCTATGGAATTTACGTCCGGGTTTCCATCCGATATACCACAAAAGGGAACACATATCCCGCTCATCCAACAATCACATCATGCCTCAAACGACTCTCATGCAATTATATTTTTAAAATAAATAAAATAAAACGAAAGATCTAAGTAAAAAGGTGCCCTCAAGTCTAACCTCTTTTGTCTTCTCAAAAAAGGGTGTTACACGTCCGTTGGAAGGGTGATTGATCCGATACTTTTCCGATTTGTTAACTCAACGTCTTTCCTCGCTGTTTCGGGGTTAGGGTTGTTGTTTTCACTCCGTTTCGCCGCTGTTTCAAGGGTATTTTCTGGTCACTGTTTTGGGTAGTTTCGGGGACTATTTTGGGCAGTTTTTAGGGCAGAGGGCTGCTGTTTTTGGTCTCGGTTTGGTGTATGGGCTGATTCCTTATTGCTCGGTTTGTGAGGTGTTGATGATGGGCGTGAATTAAGGGTCTGTTTGGTTGGGGGGTTTTGGAGGGGAGGGGAGGGATTATTTTAAATTATGGTTGTTTGGTTCAATTTTTGGAGGAGATGGGAGGGGAGCAAATCCTCCTAAGCCAATTTTTGCTCCCCTCCAAAAGTGGGGGGTTTTGGAGGGGAGAGAAAGTGAGCAATTAAATATTAATGCATTGACTAAATTATCCATACTTATACATTAAAATCCAAAATTATCTTAATTACAAATCTCTCTTATATTTGTTTCACCATTCAATTCTTTTTATTCTCTTATCTTATATTTGTTTTAATTTTATTTTTAATAACACGTATTATGTAGAGCTTTTCATTTTAATTTTATTATTTGTTTAATTCAAAGATAATATAAGTCTATATTGTTTTAATTTTATTTATAAAATGCTATAAGGATAAAATAGTAAATTAGTTTTAAAATCTCTCTCCTCTCATCTTTAACCAAATATATATTTAATTAAAAATTCTCTCATCCCCTCCCCTCCCCTCATTTGAACCAAACATATATTTAATTAAAATCCCTCCCCTCCCCTCCCCTCCATTAAAATCCCTCCCCTCCCCTCCCCTCCGTTGAACCAAACAGACCCTAATATGGGTGAGGGCTGATAGCGTGAGCTGTTTTGGTGTTGAGGTGGAGTGAGGTTGGTTGCCGATTTTGATGTGTTGGCTGTTGAGATGCGTGGAGGGCTGTTGAAGGTCAAGGCGTGGAGTGTGTTAACGTGTTTATTTAATGGAGGTCAGGGCAGTTCGTGGGGCTTAGTGGATTTGTGAAGCGTGGGGAGGGTGCAAATGTGGCGTGAGTGCCGAGTGATCTATGACGTCTGAGGGCTTCGTGGCTTATTTTGGCTTTGGTTTGAGGGCTTTATTTGCCTGCGAGAGAGAGGTGGCTGTCCTTGGGTGTTTTTGTGATTTTTGTTGAAGCGTTGGAGGGGTATCTTTTTTCGTTTCACGGTGTGAAGGAGATGAGAGAGAACTGAGCGTGGGGGCCTAGAAGATGTGAAGCTTGAGCAGTGAAGTTGGCGTTCTGTGCGTGGTCAGGGCTGGTGCTTTACGTGGATGAGCTAGGGTTTCTTGGTGTATGCGTGGGAACAGTATTTCAGTGGGGTTTTATACGAACAGTGAAAGGTATTTCAGTGGGGTTTTATGCGTGAAGGAGGGCAAGTGATAAGGCTGTGAGGAAGGCTTTTATGTGTGTGGATATTTAGACTGAGTGGTGCGCTGTTTGGAGGGTTGGCTAACGTGAGGCGAAGGGGCGTGGACGTGAAGGTTTTGGCTTTGTTAGGGGAGGTGTAGGTGCGCAGATGTGGGGCAGTCGTGAACTGTTAGGGTTTAACATTTTTGGTTTAGGTCATGAGAGAGAGAAGATTCGGTAATGGCCAGAGAGAGAAGATGACAATGGTTCTTATCGTGGTCGGTGGAGTTATGCCTCATGGTGGTTCACGTGGTTGGCTGTGTGTGTTCATTTGTTGATGCCATGGCTGTGTGTTTGAGTGATTGTGGGCTGAGTGCAGGTCTAGGGTTTGTGTCTAAGGATCTGCTCGTGGTCTTGGTGAAGGGTGAAGGTTGAGCGTTGATCGAGTGTTTATTTGGTTTAGTAGGGCTGCTCTGTTCACGTGCGTGTGTGTCTGGGGTGTCTGTTTGCCGTGAAAGTGCTTAGGTTTTGTTTATTTATGTTTGGGCGGTTTGTGGCTGGTGTGAAGATGAGAGAGGCTGTGAGTTGTCTCTTGGCTGCTGCCGTGTGGGTGAGTGAGGTGATGCTAGGGTTCTGCCGTGAACTTCTTAGGGAGAAGAGGGAAGAACGAGAGGGGTGAGAGAGATAGAAGTCTTACTGTCGTGAATGATGAAAGGTTATGGGAGACAGGCGTTGCTGTTAGGGTTTTGTTTTGTTTTGTTTTTTTAGCCGTGTTGAGAGAGAGTGGAGAGTGAGAGGCCGTGAATGGAGCTGGGCAGTGTGATGAGTTTAGGGTTCTGTTTGTGGTGAGGCTGCCGAGTGGGTTGGGAGAGAGAGAGAGGCCGTGAATACCTTTAGGATTTTGTTATGTGTTATTTTTTATAGTGAGAAGTAGGGTTTGTATGGGATTTTGAATAAGGAAAGAAATAAAATTATTAAGGGAGGGATTGTGTATTTTAGGTAGGTAATATATTAAATTAGGTGATTGATGGAATGAATTTATTTTGATTTGATTTTAATTTGGAAGTGAATGATTTAATTTTGGTATTTAATTTTAATTTATTTAATTTAAATTTAATTTGTTTTAATTTAATTTAAATTTGAATTAATTTGATTGGTTTTAATTTGTGAATTTAGTTTAATTAAGATTTCAATTTAATTGGTTTGTGATTTTTAGATTAGGAATTTAATTGGTTATTTAATTTGTGAGATGTGTTTTAAATGTTTTAATTATTTTTGGATGTGATTTAATGGGTTTGGTGTGTTTTAAAACAGAGGTCCAACAAGCGAACCCGAAGCGAAACAAGCTAGTTAAATCTGACAAAATGCTAATTTCCAACTTTACCCTTCCAACGTCCGTTTCCCGCGGCTTCCACAACTAAAGAGGTAGTGTCTCCATACGAGACTCATCATCGGGCCTTATATGCAAAAATACAGTGCCTACAGTCGCCCCCACTTTGATGGGACCTCTATAATGTGTAACAGTGACAATCCTATCAAAGTACGTGCAATGCATTTTCAATTACCTGGCTCGCCAGCTGCCACCTGGTTTGCCCGCTGCTTCGAACTGATTTGCTGATGTAGTAGATATGGTGGCGAGGCACCTCGACCTCTGGGCTTTGTTCCCGAACCACCGAATGTGAACTGTGACGATGATGCAGTGGGCCCTCGACCCTGGGACGCTTCCCGGAACTGCAATCGACAACGGGGGCACCTCGACCCTGGGCACCTCGACCCAACACCGCTGAAAATAGGGACTTCGCCCTCGAACTGATGATGTAGTGGGCACCTCGACCATGGGCACCTCGACCCGGAACTACAACCGACAACGGTGGCACCTCGACCCAACACCGCTGACGATAGGGACCTCACCCTTGAACTGATGATGTAGTGGGCACCTCGACCCTGGGCACCTCGACCCGGAACTACAACCGACAACGGGGGCACCTCGACCCTAGGCACCTCGACCCAACACCGCTGACAATAGGGAACTCGCCCTCGAACTGATGATGTAGTGGGCACCTCGACCCTGGGCACCTCGACCCTGAACTACAACCGACAATGGGGGCACCTCGACCCTGGGCACCTCGACCCAACACCGCTGACAATAGGGACCTCGCCCTCGAACTGATGATGTAGTGGGCACCTCGACCCTGGGCACCTTAACCCGGAACTACAACCGACAACGGGGGCACCTCTACCCTGGGCACCTCAACCCAACACCGTTGACAATAGGGACCTCGCCCTCAAACTGATGATGTAGTGGGCACCTCGACCCGGAACTACAACCGACAATGGGGGCACCTCGACCTTGGGCACCTCGACCCAACACCGCTGACAATAGGGACCTCGCCCTCGAACTGATGATATAGTGGGCACCTCGACCCTGGGCACCTCGACCCGGAACTACAACCGACAACGGGGGCACCTCGACACTGGGACGCATCCCAATACTGCTGATAATAGGGACCTCGCCCTCAAACTGATGATGATGTGGGCCTCGCCCCCTTAACTGATACTGATGTACGCCTCGCCCCAAAACTGATAATGAATGTGGGCCTCGACCCAGACTAATACTGATGTGGGCCTCGCCCTCAACTAATACTGACGTGGGCCTCGCCCCAGACTGATATTGATATGGGCCTCGCTCTCAAACTGATACTGATATGGGTCTCGCCCTTAACTGATACTGATGTGGGCCTCGCCCCAAAACTGATACTGATGTGGGCCTCGCCCCAGACTAATACTGATGTGGGACTCGCCCTGAACTGATACTGACGTGGGCCTCGCCCCAGACTGATACTGATATGGGCATCACCCTCAAACTGATACTGATATGGGCCTCGCCTCTATGTTGATACTGATATGGGCCTCGCCCTCATGCTGATACTGATGCTAATATGGGCCTCGCCCTCAGAGTGCCATATCCTGCAAGACCGATTCTGATGCTAATGTGGGCCTCGCCCCCAGAGTGTCATACCCGGCAATACTGATACTGATAATGTGATGGTTCATTTTCAAATTGTGCTGTATGAAATGGTCCATTCCCGAACTGTTACTGTGAGGTGGTCCATTCCTGAACCGTTACTGTGGTGTGGTCTATTTCTGAACCGTTACTGTGAAGTGGTCCATTCCTGAACCGTTACTGTGATGTTGTCCATTCCCGAACCGCATTCCATTCTCGGAGTGTCATTCTCGGCTTTTTCATTCCCGAACTGTGCTCCATTCTCGGAGTTCCATTCTCGGCTTGTTCATTCTCGAACTGTGCTCCATTCTTGGAGTGCCATTCTCGGCTTGTTCATTCCCGAACTGTGCTCTATTCTTGGAGTGCCATTCTCGGCTTGTTCATTCTCGAACTGTGCTCCATTCTCGGAGTGCCATTCACGGCTTGTTCATTCTCGAACTCTGATCCATTCTCGGAGTGCCGTACCTGGCAGAACTGATCTAATGTTTCCATATCCGGAGTGCCATACCTGGCAGAACTGATCTGATACCTCCATACCCGGAGTGCCATACCTAGCAGAATTGATCTGATATCTCCATACCCGGAGTGCCGTACCTGGCAGAGCTGATCTGATGTCTCTATACCCGGAGTGCTACTATAATATCTCCATTCCCGGAGTGTCGTACCTGGTAAAGTTGATCTGATGTCTCCATACCCGGAGTGCTACTGTAATATCTCCATTCCCGGAGTGTCGTACCTGGTAAAACTGATATGATATCTCTATATCCAGAGTGACGTACCTGGCAGAACCGATACTGAACCAATGTGGGCCTCGCCCCCAAAATGCCATACCCGACAGAACTAATACTGAACCAATGTGGGCCTCGCCCCCAGAGTGCCATACCCGACAAAACTGATGCTGATAATAATGTGGGCCTTGCCTTATGATTCATTCCTGGATTCATTCCAAAACTCTGACAGCGTGGGCCTCGGCCCTAGGATTCATTCTCGGATTCTTTCCAAATTCTGACAATGTGGGCCTCGGCCCTAAGATTCATTCCCGATGCTGCTGACAATGTGGGCCTCAACCCTGGGATTCATTCCCGGATTCTACTGATGTGGGCCTCGACCCTGGGATTCATTCCCGAATTCATTCCAAAACTTTGCTAATGTGGGCCTCGACCTCGGGACTCATCTCCAAACTGAAACTGATATGGGCCTCAACCTTGAGACTCATCCCCAAACTGAAACTGATATTGGCCTCAACCCTGGGATTCATCCCCAAAATTGAAACCGGTATGGGCTTCAACCCTGGGACTCATCCCCAAAACTACTACTCATATGTTGCTGATTCTGGTTGGCTTGTCTTTGCCGCTTTCTCTTTTTCTTCTTTGAAACCTGTGAATACAAAACAAAACAAACACAAAAAAAGAATGCAAAATATGTTACGTGTATGCATGCATGCATGAATGAATTTCCTATTCCGCTGGGTTAGGTCTTCCGCCAGTTCTCCAAGTGATTGCTCAGTCTTCTCTCTGCTCTCATGGCTCAATTTCTCATTATTCTTCTTATTCACGGGGTGGTAGACTGGTCGCTCCCAGTCTGAATTTAGCTTTCTGTTCTCCGCTGTTCGCACTTGGTCAAGATGAACACATGGTGGGGCCTTCCATATCATCATACTATATCACATGCTACGAAATAGTCTCAATAGTTATACATATTATTGTCCTCAATGAATGCCCAGTAATGAAATCAGAGAATATTCAAAACACTCAATGCAACTCAAATCTGAGTTTTTGAATAAATGATCTATGCCAGTCTCAAAATGTGTGTGTGCAAAGGTTCTTTCACAGCTTGATCCTTAAGCAAGCCAACTCAATGATTTCGTTTCGAAAATCAGGATCGGTGGTCAAACCAACCTAGATGTCTCAATTATATTCCGCAATTGCTTTTTCGTGCCCAATGTGGTATGGTTTTATCTTTCTTTTCCTTGTCTTTCATTTTTTCTTTTCATTTTGAACTTCATTTTTTTTTTCTTTTTTTTTTCAACACACCTACCCTTTAAGGTAGCATGGTGGTCCTAATACTCGCCCATGGGTAGCTTCACGCTTATCGGTTATAGGTGGTTCAATTCTTTTCCTTATAGACTTTTTCTTTTATTTTCAACCATACCACACATCATAACACAAGCAAGTCAGGATAGACATCTAAGCAAACGGTCATTCACCGACCTACAATTTCTTCAACTAGTCACATTACTAACTACTCATGTTTTCACCGCTAAGAACCTATAGTGAAGTGCTTACGAGTCTAGCATAAAGCAAACTATTTCATCATCGGACTTATGCCTAACTATTAAGGACTAAACAACCCTTTTTTTTTTTGCTTTTTCTCTCTGTTTTTTTTTAAGGCCCCCCCAATGGTCTTTCTATCCTTGCCGTAAGGTTTTCTGTTTCTTGATTTCCTTTTCCCCGCTATCCATGTTTGCTAAACTTTTCTTTGACAAGTCTATTTTTTTTCCTCTAACCCAACAGATATCTATGATGGCTTTTAAGACACGGGGTTAACATGATGCGTGTATGCTTGAGATGCATGCGACATATGAGATATAATATGCATGTGGTTATCAAAAGCATAAAGAGGCAACTTCTATAGGATATACAATTATGGTTCTCATGCGGGTTTATGACAATGCCTTTGATTGAACTCCCTCAACCCACTATAGAAACGGCCACCTAATGCACAAATTATACACATCACAAGACATGATTTCAGGGCCGATTCTCTATTCCCCAGTGGAGTCGCCAGACTGTGGACAACAGAACTTGACGACGCTGTTCTAGGCTCGCGGCCTAGTTGGGAAGTACGAAATAACATGGAGTCGCCACCCGGTGTGAACCGGGACAAAGATTTAAGGCCGCACTCACCCCTCGCAAGGGAAGACCTCAAACCGTTGGGTTCGGAATGGTCCCTTACTTATGTCACTTGTGATGATATAATTTGTGCAATGAATCAACCAAGTCTACTCAATAATCATGCTCAATGGTACTTAAATTTAACATGCTTTCATCCAAATAACTCCACGCAATGTAACTCAACGAGCATATTGAACCATTAAATCAACATGTATAAATCATTATCCAAACACATCATAAACTAATAACATGCATAAGGAACAACCTAAATATGCTTTAACAAATAAATAACAAACTAAATTAAACCATGCTTTAATAATAAACGAATAACCTAAAGACTATGACATGCTCAAATACAATTTTTGGATGAGACGAGATACGTGTATCTTAAGTGGTACGTGGCATTGTATCCCGAGTGCAGACCATACTACCGTCCATTCGGAATCGGCTATGGAATTACGTCCGGGTTTCCATCCGATATACCACAAAAGGGAACACATATCCCGCTCATCCAACAATCACATCATGCCTCAAACGACTCTCATGCATTTATTTTTAAAATAAAAAAATAAAACGAAAGATCTAAGTAAAAAGGTGCCCTCAGGTCTATCCTCTTTTGTCTTCTCAAGAAAGGGCGTTACACGTCCGTTGGAAGGGTGATTGATCCGATACTTTTCCGATTTGTTAACTCAACGTCTTTCCTCGCTGTTTCGGGGTTAGGGTTGTTGTTTTCACTCCGTTTCGCCGCTGTTTCAAGGGTATTTTCTGGTCACTGTTTTGGGTAGTTTCGGGGACTATTTTGGGCAGTTTTTAGGGCAGAGGGCTGCTATTTTTGGTCTCGGTTTGGTGTATAGGCTGATTCCTTATTGCTCGGTTTGTGAGGTGTTGATGATGGGCGTGAATTAATATGGGTGAGGGCTGATAGCGTGAGCTGTTTTGGTGTTGAGGTGGAGTGAGGTTGGTTGCCGAGTTTGATGTGTTGGCTGTTGAGATGCGTGGAGGGCTGTTGAAGGTCAAGGCGTGGAGTGTGTTAACGTGTTTATTTAATGGAGGTCAGGGCAGTTCGTGGGGCTTAGTGGATTTGTGAAGCGTGGGGAGGGTGCAAATGTGGCGTGAGTGCCGAGTGATCTGTGATGTCTGAGGGCTTCGTGGCTTATTGTGGCTTTGGTTTGAGGGCTTTATTTGCCTGCGAGAGAGAGGTGGCTGTCCTTGGGTGTTTTTGTGATTTTTGTTGAAGCGTTGGAGGGGTATCTTTCTTCGTTTCACGGTGTGAAGGAGATGAGAGAGAACTGAGCGTGGTGGCCTAGAAGATGTGAAGCTTGAGCAGTGAAGTTGGCGTTCTGTGCGTGGTCAGGGCTGGTGCTTTACGTGGAGGAGCTAGGGTTTCTTGGTGTATGCGTGGGAATAGTATTTCAGTGGGGTTTTATACGAACAGTGAAGGGTATTTCAGTGGGGTTTTATGCGTGAAGGAAGGCAAGTGATAAGGCTGTGAGGAAGGCCTTTATGTGTGTGGATATTTAGACTGAGTGGTGCGCTGTTTGGAGGGTTGGCTAACGTGAGGCGAAGGGGCGTGGACGTGAAGGTTTTGGCTTTGTTAGGGGAGGTGTAGTTGCGCAGATGTGGGGCAGCCGTGAACTGTTAAGGTTTAACATTTTTGGTTTAGGTCCTGAGAGAGAGAAGATTCAGTAATGGCCAGAGAGAGAAGATGACAATGGTTCTTATCGTGGTCGGTGGAGTTATGCCTCATGGTGGTTCACGTAGTTGGCTGTGTGTGTTCATTTGTTGATGCCATGGCTGTGTGTTTGAGTGATTGTGGGCTGAGTGCAGGTCTAGGGTTTGTGTCTAAGGATCTGCTCGTGGTCTTGGTGAAGGGTGAAGGTTGAGCGTTGATCGAGTGTTTATTTGGTTTAGTAGGGCTGCTCTGTTCACGTGTGTGTGTGTCTGGGGTGTCTGTTTGCGCGTGAAAGTGCTTAGGTTTTGTTTATTTATGTTTGGGCGGTTTGTGGCTGGTGTGAAGATGAGAGAGGCTGTGAGTTGTCTCTTGGCTGCTGCCGTGTGGGTGAGTGAGGTGATGCTAAGGTTCTGCCGTGAACTTCTTAGGGAGAAGAGGGAAGAACGAGAGAGGGGTGAGAGAGATAGAAGTCTTACTGTCGTGAATGATGAAAGGTTATGGGAGAGAGGCGTTGCTGTTAGGGTTGTTGTTTTGTTTTTTTAGCCGTGTTGAGAGAGAGTGGAGAGTGAGAGGTCGTGAATGGAGCTGGGCAGTGTGATGAGTTTAGGGTTCTGTTTGTGGTGAGGCTGCCGAGTGGGTTGGGAGAGAGAGAGAGGCCGTGAATACCTTTAGGATTTTGTTATGTGTATTTTTTATAGTGAGACGTAGGGTAGGGTTTTGTACGGGATTTTGAATAAGGAAAGAAATAAAATTATTAAGGAGGGATTGTGTATTTTAGGTAGGTAATATATTAAATTAGGTGATTGATGGAATGAATTTATTTTGATTTGATTTTAATTTGGAAGTGAATGATTTAATTTTGGTATTTAATTTTAATTTATTTAATTTAAATTTAATTTATTTTAATTTCATTTAAATTTGAATTAATTTGATTGGTTTTAATTTGTGAATTTAGTTTAATTAAGATTTCAATTTAATTGGTTTGTGATTTTTAGATTAGGAATTTAATTGGTTATTTAATTTGTCAGATGTGTTTTAAATGTTTTAATTATTTTGGATGTGATTTAATGGGTTTGGTTGGTGTGTTTTAAAACAGAGGTCCAACAAGCGAACCCGAAGCGAAACAAGCTAGTAGTTAAATCTGACAAAATGCTAATTTCCAACTTTACCCTTCCAACGTCCGTTTCCCGCGGCTTCCACAACTAAAGAGGTAGTGTCTCCATACGAGACTCATCATCGGGCCTTATATGCAAAAATGCAGTGCCTACAGTCGCCCCCACTTTGAAGGGATCTTAATGTGTAACAGTGACAATCCTATCAAAGTACGTGCAATGCATTTTCACTTACCTTGCTCGCCAGCTGCCACCTGGTTTGCCCGCTGCTTCGAACTGATTTGCTGATGTAGTAGATATGGTGGCGAGGCGCCTCGACCTCTGGGCTTTGTTCCCGAACCACCGAATGTGAACTGTGACGATGATGCAGCAGTGGGCCCTCGACCCTGGGACGCTTCCTGGAACTGCAACCGACAACGGGGGCACCTCGACCCGGCACTCGACCCAACAACGCTGAAAATAGGGACCTCCCTCGAACTGATGATGTAGTGGGCACCTCGACCCTGGGCACCTCGACCCGGAACTACAACCGACAACGGGGGCACCTCGACCCAACACCGCTGACAATAGGGACCTCGCCCTCGAACTGATGATGTAGTGGGCACCTCGACCCGGAACTAGAACCGACAACGGGGGCACCTCGACCCTGGGCACCTCGACCCAACACCGCTGACAATATGGAACTCGCCCTCGAACTGATGATGTAGTGGGCACCTCGACCCTGGGCACCTCGACCCGGAACTACAACCGACACGGGGGCACCTCGACCCTGGGCACCTCGACCCAACACCGCTGACAATAGGGACCTCTCCCTCGAACTGATGATGTAGTGGGCACCTCGACCCTGGGCACCTCGACCCGGAACTACAACCGACAACGGGGGCACCTCTACCTTGGGCACCTCAACCCAACACCGCTGATAATAGTGACCTCGCCCTCGAACTGATGATGTAGTGGGCACCTCGACCCGGAACTACAACCGAAAATTGGGGCACCTCGACCTTGGGCACCTCGACCCAACACCGCTGACAATAGGGAACTCGCCCTCGAACTGATGATATAGTGGGCACCTCGACCCTGGGCACCTCGACCCGGAACTACAACCGACAACGGGGGCACCTCGACACTGGGACGCATCCCAATACCGCTGATAATAGGGATCTCACCCTCAAACTGATGATGATGTGGGCCTCGCCCCCTAACTGATACTGATGTGCGCCTCGCCCGAAAACTGATACTTATGTGGGCCTCGACCCAGACTAATACTGATGTGGGCCTCGCCCTCAACTAATACTGACGTGGGCCTCGCCCCAGACTGATATTGATATGGGCCTCGCTCTCAAACTGATACTGATATGTGTCTCGCCCTTAACTGATACTGATGTGGGCCTCGCCCCTAAACTGATACTGATGTGGGCCTCGCCCCAGACTAATACTGATGTAGGCCTCGCCCTCAACTGATACTGACGTGGGCCTTACCCCAGACTGATACTGATATGGGCCTCGCTCTCAAAATGATACTGATATGGGCCTCGACTCTATGTTGATACTGATATGGGCCTCGCCCTCATGCTGATACTGATGCTAATATGGGCCTCGCCCTCAGAGTGCCATATCCTGCAAGACCGATTCTGATGCTAATGTGGGCCTCGCCTCCCGAGTGTCATACCCGCAAGACTGATACTGATAATGTGATGGTTCATTTTCAAATTGTGCTATATGAAATGGTCCATTCCCGAACCGTTACTGTGAGGTGGTCCATTCCTGAACCGTTACTGTGGTGTGGTCCATTTCTGAACCGTTACTGTGATGTGGTCCATTCCTGAACCGTTACTGTGATGTTGTCCATTCCCGAACCGCATTCCATTCTCGGAGTGTCATTCTCGGCTTGTTCATTCCCGAACTGTGCTCCATTCTCGGAGTGCCATTCTCGGCTTGTTCATTCTCGAACTGTGCTCCATTCTTGGAGTGCCATTCTCGGCTTGTTCATTCCCGAACTGTGCTCTATTCTTGGAGTGCCATTCTCGACTTGTTCATTCCCGAACTGTGCTCCATTCTCGGAGTGCCATTCTCGGAGTGTCGTACCTGGTAAAGCTAATCTGATGTCTCCATACCCGGAGTGCTACTGTAATATCTCCATTCCGGAGTGTCGTACCTGGTAAAACTGATCTGATATCTCTATATCCAGAGTGACGTACCTGGCAGAACCGATACTGAACCAATGTGGGCCTTGCCCCCAAAATGCCATACCCGACAGAACTAATACTGAACCAATGTGGGCCTCGCCCCCAGAGTGCAATACCCGACAAAACTGATGCTGATAATAATGTGGGCCTTGCCTTATGATTCATTCCTGGATTCATTCCAAAACTCTGACAGCGTGGGCCTCGGCCCTAGGATTCATTCTCAGATTCTTTCCAAATTCTGACAACGTGGGCCTCGGCCCTAAGATTCATTCCCGATGCTGCGAAAATGTGGGCCTCAACCCTGGGATTCATTCCCAGATTCTACTGATGTGGGCCTCGACCCTGGGATTCATTCCCGGATTCATTCCAAAACTCTGCTGATGTGGGCCTCGACCTCGGGACTCATCTCCAAACTGAAACTGATATGGGCCTCAACCCTGAGACTCATCCCCAAACTGAAACTGATATTGGCCTGAACCCTGGGATTCATCCCCAAAACTGAAACCGGTATGGGCTTCAACCCTGGGACTCATCCCCAAAACTACTACTCATATGTTGCTGATTTTGGTTGGCTTGTCTTTGCCGCTTTCTCTTTTTCTTCTTTGAAACCTGTGAATACAAAATAAAACAAACACAAAAAAAGAATGCAAAATATGTTACGTGTATGCATGCATGCATGAATGAATTTCCTATTCCGCTGGGTTAGGTCTTCCGCCAGTTCTCCAAGTGATTGCTTAGTCTTCTCTCTGCTCTCATGGCTCAATTTCTCATTATTCTTCTTATTCACGGGGTGGTAGACTGGTCGCTCCCAGTCTGAATTTAGCTTTCTGTTCTCCGCTGTTCGCACTGTTGGAAATTCTAATCCATGTCCCAAGATCAAAAGAGCAAAAAAATATATATAAATGAATGAACAATATTGAAGTATGGCAGAATCATACTCACAAAGATCGGAATGCGGATGCGTTGATGAAATAAAATTTTTCTCCTTTGTGCAGTGAAGATTTCGGCCAAGGTGAGTGGGGAAGCTCCAAGCTTTCTTTGATCCTTCCAAGCTCAAGAATTAGTTTCCCATAACACCTTTGTATGATCCCTTGAAGGTGCTAGCCTTATATGTGATTTAATGTTGCAAACACACACACTTTCTTCAAGTTTTTGCAACAAAAACAGAAAAGGGAGAGGGCTGTGAAACTTCACAGTTTCGGTCAAGAGGTGAGAGAGAAGGATGATGATTTTTTGATTTCAATATCAATTTATATTTGTGTCATATAATTGTCAAACATATACCATACCTTTGGTAGGTGTATGACACAAATCTAACACTATCCTTGCCTTTGAGTGTTGTACACACTATCACCTAAACCCATCACACAAAAGTGAATTTAATGACAAGTGATGTGATGGTTGATGTGACATGTGGGCCCCACTTGATTCCAAATGCGAGTGGGCCCGCAAACACTCCCGGGCTCGGGTTCGATAATTCCGAATTAACGAACTTCCGTCGCGACGTTAATTAAATCGAATTTAATAAATAATTGTGCCTAGCATAATTACTATTCATGTCGCTAATGAATTAATTCTAAATTAATTTTTTGCCCGAATTAAAATCTAATTTTAATTCCGCGTCGAAATCGAATTTCGTTTAATATATCGAATATATTATTTTAACGATTAATTCCAAATTAATCTTTCTCTCTCTTCAAATAGTACTTTATCCAAGATAAAGTCTCTCCGCAATTAATCCAGATTAATTGAGTTCGAATCATACGTCATCGGTGAATCTTCGGGAAGCGACCCAAGAGATCTCTGGATATGTGTGGCAGTAAATACGGTCGTCGGACTATCCGAACACGTACGTACCAAGTACTACGTTTTTACCGATTTACAAGACAAGGTTAGCCTCTAGCAAAACGCCATGCCTACCCAATTCTCCAGAAATATTCTTACTGGAATATAAGATCTATAACAGGCGTAGTATACCGTAGTATAGTGTATAGCAGTCCAGTATCGGATGATCACATGTAAGGCCTGGGGCTGGAGATGTGTCTGCCCCGTACGATACATATATCGGACATCAAGCAACTAGTCTCTTTGAATCGGATAATCCTGACCTTGTCATATTATCCCGATGGTTGCAACCATTATAGAGTACTAGTTCTGTATCCTGCGCGATCATCATCTCCATATGTCTGAAGTGATACTTCCGTCTTGACATCACACCCAATACACTACGATTCCCGATAAACCTAGAAGAGGTGTACACAGAACCTGTTAAAGCCCTGGACGACCAAAACTAAAGTCTACCGATTGTCGCAAGTACTAGCGATGCAAGTCTCAGGTTAAGACCATATGCACCTACCCTGAAGCGGACTCCCATAGACACGCAGACATACTACCAATGGGATTCCGCGGGGTCTATCCAGAGCGAAGCTGTTTTCCGTACCATCGGTAAAACACAACCTCCTACCGCACTTGCATAAGTATCCAATACTCAAATATATGAGAACTATGCTGTTGTGCCCTCACAACACGCACAAGTGCAGTACTAGTCTATTCCGCATTATCGATGTCCAATCTCGATAATACTACGACTAGGGATATTTAATGATAAACCTTTATTGATTGATACTGTCTCATATCATCTCAATCCGGAATTAATCATAGGGACTTTTACCATTTATATATCAAAGTAAATAAATTACAAAACGGTAAAAGGCAATTTCATTACTACATAGTTAATTTTGTACAATAATACAATATCATTTACAAAATAGTGACGCTATGGGTCATAACTGTCTAACAATCTCCACTTGGCCTATAGCCAGTCACTCAAGCATCTAATACCTGAACTATGTACATGTCGCTCAAACTTTTCCCGAGGAATAGCCTTCGTCAGCGGATCTGCAATATTATCCTCTGATGCGATCTTTTCGATCTTCACATCGCCACGATGTATGATCTCTCGAATCAGATGGAATCGTCGAAGAACATGTTTGGATCGTTGATGAGACCTTGGTTCCTTAGCCTGTGCTATAGCCCCGCTATTGTCACAATACAATGGAACGGGCTCAGCTGCTAACGGAACTACTCCTAATCCAATTAGGAATTTACGGATCCAAACTGCCTCTTTTGCTGCTTCAGCTGCTGCAATGTACTCCGCTTCAGTTGTTGAATCGGCAACAGTATCTTGCTTGGAAGATTTCCAGCTCACTGCTCCGTTATTCAAACAAAATATGTACCCAGATTGCGACTTAAAGTCGTCTCTGTCGGTTTGGAAACTTGCATCGGTATACCCAGATACCTCAAGTTCTCCATCTCCATAGATTAAGAAAGCATCCTTAGTTCTGTTAAGATACTTAAGGATACTCTTAACCGCCATCCAGTGATCTTTACCTGGATCGGCCTGATATCGACTGCACATGCTCAAAGCATGGACACATCAGGTCGTGTGTACATATCATGGCATACATGATCGATCCGACTGCCGAGGCGAACGGAGTCCGACTCATGTTGTCTCTCTCATCTTGTGTTTTAGGACACATGTCCCTAGATAGATAGACGCCATGTGATATTGGTAACAGTCCCCTCTTGGACTGATCCATGTTGAATCTCTTCAACACTTTATCAATATATGTACTCTGGGAGAGTCCAAGTAGCTTTCTAGATCTATCCCGGTAGATCTTTATTCCTAGAATAAAAGCTGCCTCTCCCAGATCTTTCATGGAGAATTTCAATGAAAGCCAAGCTTTCACCGACGTTAACATGGGAATGTCATTGCCGATAAGCAATACATCGTCGACATAAAGGACAATAAAAGTCAGTGCACTCCCACTAACCTTCTTATATTACAAGGATCATCTTCGTTTTGAATGAAATCATATTCTTTTATGATCTCATCAAAACGCTGGTTCCATGACCGCGATGCTTGCTTCAGTCCATAAATGGACCGATTTAACTTACAAACCTTGTTTGCAAGTCTAGGTGCGATAAAACCGTCAGGCTGTTGCATATAAACATCCTCCGAAAGGTTTCCGTTAAGGAAAGCGGTTTTAACGTCCATCTGCCAATTTCATAATCGTAATATGCAGCTATTGCAAGCATTATCCGAATGGATTTAATCATGGCAACGGGTGAGAAGGTTTCGTCATAATCAACTCCAAGTCGTTGACGATATCCCTTCGCTACAAGCCTAGCTTTGTACGTTTGTACGTTGCCATCCATGTCAGTCTTCTTCTTGAAGACCCATTTGCATCCAATAGGCTTTACGCCTTCTGGTGCATCAACCAGTGTCCAAACTTGGTTGGTATACATGGAATCCATTTCGGCCTTCATGGCTTCTTGCCATAAAGCGGATTCGATACCTTGTATCGCTTCCTCATACGTAGCCGGTTCATTATCCTCAATAAGATTAATATCTACAGGTGAGGTGAGATCAGGAATCCATACCTCTCAGGTATTACCCTGACTCTCTCCGACCTACGCGGTCCTTGTGTATTGAAGATTGTGGTTCAGTCTCATCCCAGATGGACTGTTCATGTTCCGTTGATATTCATTGCACCAAGAACAGTATCACTACGACTTTCATCGAGTTCTACTTTCTTCCCACTAAACACTGCATTTAGGAATTCCTTCTCAAGGAAAACCGCATGTAGAGCAACAAATACTTTGTTCTCTTGTGGGTGATAGAAGTAATATCCTTTGGTTTCCCTAGGATATCCAACGAATAGGCATTTATCTGATTTGGGTTCAAGTTTGGTACCTTCCAAACGTTTAACGTATGCCCAGCAACCCCAAATCTTCAGGAATGAGAAACCCGGTTTCTTTCCTGTCCATATCTCATATGGTGTCTGTTCAACAGACTTTGACGGAACCTTATTCAAAATAAGAACTGCACTATTTAATGCATATCCCCAGAAGGAAATTGGCAGCTCAGTGCGACTCATCATCGACCTTACCATGTCCAACAAGGTACGGTTTCTCCGTTCGGACACACCATTTAATTGTGGTGTTCCAGGAGGAGTCCACTGTGAAAGAATACCATATTCTTTCAGGTAATCTTGAAACTCATTACTTAAGTATTCGCCACCACGGTCCGACCGTAATGTCTTAATACTCTTGCCTGTTTGTTTTTCAACTTCGTGTCGAAACTCTTTGAATTTCTCAAAAGTTTCCGACTTGTGCGTCATTAGATACACATAACCGTAACGTGATGCATCATCGGTAAAGGTTACGAAGTATCGATATCCACCTCTAGCCTGGCTAGACATGGGCCCACAAACGTCACTATGAACGAGGGCTAACAGTTCAGTGGCGCGTTCACCTTTACCGCTAAAAGGTGATTTAGGCATTTTGCCTAATAAGCAAGATTCGCAGACGTCATATGAATTTATCATCAAATCCGTCCAAGTACCCACTCTTCGAAAGTGTGGATATGCGAGTCTTGTTAATGTGTCCCAGACGACAATGCCACATATAAGTTTCATCATTTGGATCACTTTTTAAGCCTTTTGTTTGTTAATTTATATGTAGGAGATTCATTTATATTCAAAATATAAAGACCATTATTTGCAACTGCAGTGCATATTTCTGCATCATTTTTATATAAATAACACCCAGTGTTTCTAAATACAAAAGTGTACCCATTTCGGGTTAACAAAGATACAGATATAATATTCCTAGTCAAACTAGGTACATAATAACAGTCATTTAGTTTAAGTACATGCCCCGAGGGCAGTTCTAATACAAAAGTGCCCACGGCCAAAACAGCAACAGGAGTTCCGTTTCCAACTCGTAGATCAATCTCCCCTGAAGCCAGAGTCCTGCTGTTCTGCAGATCCTGCACATCAGTACATATATGAGAACCACAACCAGAATCAAAAATCCAATTTTAAAACTAGAAGTAGCCATGTTTATTTCAATAACAAACATACCAGAGGTCGGTGCCTTGCCCGCCTTGATCTCCCTTCTGATCGCCTTGTTCATGCGGCAGTCACGCTTCCAGTGACCTCTTTTGCCGCAGTTAAGGCATATGTCTTGTGACTTGTTCCTCGGCTTCCCAGAAGCCATCGGCATCTTGGCCTTGCCCTTGTTCTTACGCTTCTTCTTTTCACCCCTCCAGTTGCCTTGGGCCCAGCCCTTGACGTTTGAGAGGTCGATACAAAGTGCGCCTCGCGCTTGTTGCCTTTAAGAAGCTCTTTCTCTGACTCCTTAAGAATGGACAATAGCTCTCCAAGAGTATCGTCCGTATCCATCAACTTGTAGTTGATGATAATCTGCTTCAAGTATCGGGAAGTGACTGTAAAAGCATGTCTACAGTCAGCTCAGCCTCCAAGACTATTCCCATCTTGGCCAGCTCATCAATGTCAGCTATCATTTGAGTCCCGTGACCTCAACTGAAGCGCCATCAGTCATACGGGAGCGAAAGAGTTTCTTCACCAACTCATACCTCTCCATCCGCTTATTAGTGCGGTGAAGATCCTTTAGTCTAGCCATCATATTATAAGGATCCAAGTCCCTATTCTGGCGACGAAAGTGTTGAGTCATGGAAGCAAGCATGATCGACTGAGTTGTATCACAATCATCGCTATGAGTTCTCCATAACTCCAGCTCAAGTGGCTCAGTGGGCCTCGGCCCGAGAGGTCTCTGTATGGTGTACAACAGCCTCTCTGCCCCAAGGACTATCCTCAGGTTCATTTCCCAGTCAGCAAAGTTCGTGCCCTTAAATACATTATCACCCATGATTATGTCTCGGACATTTCCTTTGTTTGCCATCTTAACTACGATAGTCCAACTATCTAGTTAACGATATATGGGTACAATCAAACTGTTACAAGAAAAATAACATTTTATTAGTCCAACTAATGTTAAAATATTGACGAAATAAATTTTGTAAGCGCGTAAAGCTAAGTATCTGAATGAAATTGCAAATTCAATACTAGCCTCCCACTATTTTCTACAAGTCTCTAACCCTCTGTCGAGTACTCGGGAAATCCAATTTCCTAGTGGGCTAGGATCCCGTTAAATAACACACAACCTTGACTTTGGCCAACAAGTGTATGATATTTAACTAGGTAGATCTCGAAGATCAATTGGATCCCATCCAATTCCTAGATCCGGTAGGTGGACATCCAAGTCCGAAACATATATATCTAATACATATGTCAATGCATCCAATACATTTTCCTAACCATTTCCTCTGAATCAACTAAGTCTTGGCTTTGGCACAACAACTTAATGATTCCAGTTAAGCGGGACCCATTGACATGGAAAGTTTCGTAATCAATGTCGATGGACAAGAAGTGATCTTGACTTTGGCCAACAAATCACAACTTGGACAAGACACCGATATGGAACAAAACTCTCATGATTCAAAAACATCCTCAATTGACAAAGGTCTTGACTTTGGCCAACAAACCAATGCCAATTTCGGATCTTGAGAAAGAATCACTCAACGGAAGGAAAATCGCTTAATATTGTTTGAGGGATTTTCGTGTAATTGGCAACCAATTAATTTATCTTTGTTAGGTCTCATCATCATACACCCTTAAGCATGCTTCTAAAACATCATAAAGCGCGTAAAGTAAAAATAGTGATATGCGGATGGATATATAACAATTTGTTCCTAGAACAAATCACTCCCTTCCTCTCCCCGGCTAGCACTATTCTACTTCTACCCAATTACATAATACAATAAGAGAAACCTCATTTATATTGAGGGGATTAGGTGAGAAGAGAATACAAAGAGATAATAAGAGAAAGGCTGGACACGCAGGTCCAATTAATAAATTCTGAATTTACAATAATTTCTAAAATTACCCTTCCCTTCTAATATCCATCCGATATACACTATTCATCTCATCACATCCACATTCATTCATTCAATGCATGTTATACAACCAATCTAATCCAATTAATTAGTCTTTAATTAGGTGACAATACAATGTTCAACCAATGGTTTGCTTTTGCGCGAGTCCAACTCGTTTTTGAGAATAAGTACTTGTAGTACGAATTCATGAATTATATCGAACTACTCGTCAAATCCATTTAAGTCGTATTCAATACTAATCCTTATATTTAATTCCAAATTAAATATTTACACTTTTATTGTGCTTTTATGACTTAGATTCCAAATCTAATTCTATCGGGTCTCAAAGCCCAATCAACATCCAATGTCCGTTTAATTAAAGTCCGATGGGCTTTCAATTGATTTCATTAGGCTTGGGCCTTGGTCAATGTGGGTCAAACCCAATTTCCAAGCCAATAAGGAATCACCCTCATTTGCCATAAAAATCAATATCAAGCCCATAAGGCCCAATTAAACATAAAAGCCCATTTATTACATTTGGACTTAATGGAGTGATTTAGGCCCATTTTTGGATCCAATCCAATTTGCCCAAACCTACTTGGTCCAACCAAGCCTATTATGCCCAAATATAATAGTTTTAGGCCCAATTCAAAATTAAGCCCAATTAATCAAATTTTAAAATTCCAAATTTTATAACTTAATTAATTAAAGTGTAATGTCATGATTAATCCTTTAAATCAATATTTCCAAAATATCAAATTAATCTATTAATCATATTTTATCTTAAATACATGTCCAACATTATTTAATCAAAAAATCAAGTCCCTAATCTTCTTCCATGCATTCGGCCAAGGTGATGAAAAATTACCGATTTCGTTTTCAATCCAATCGAATCACAAATCGTCATTTTATGTTCGTTTAAAGTCATCCAATGATCTTATAAACAACAAATCATCATCTCCATGGTCTATGTAGTATTCGACCAAGCCTCTCCAAGAGGGGAGGAAAATTAATCCAATTTATTTTTCATGAAATTGATAATGTATAACATAATGTAACATACATTTAAGCATACTTAATCAATCAAAATCAACAAATCATGCTTCAATCAATTTTGCCCAAATATTACCCTAATATATTTTTTCATGCTCTTTAAGCTCAATGATACCATTGTTGGAAATTCTAATCCATGTCCCAAGATCAAAAGAGCAAACAAATATATAAATGAATGAACAATATTGAAGTATGGCGGAATCATACTCAAAGATCGGAATGCGGATGCGTTGATGAAATAAAATTTTTCTCCTTTGTGTAGTGAAGATTTCGGCCAAGGTGAGTGGGGAAGCTCCAAGCTTTCTTTGATCCTTCCAAGCTCAGAATTAGTTTCCCATAACACCTTTGTATGATCCCTTGAGGTGCTAGCCTTATATGTGATTTAATGTTCCAAACACACACTTTCTTCAAGTTTTTGCAACAAAAACAGAAAAGAGAGAGGGCTGTGAAACTTCACAGTTTCGGTCAAGAGGTGAGAGAGAAGGATGATGATTTTTTGATTTCAAAATCAATTTATATTTGTGTCATAATAATTTTCAAACATATACCATACCTTTGGTAGGTTATGACACAAATCTAACACCATTCCTTGCCTTTGAGTGTTGTACACACTATCACCTAAACCCATCACACAAAAGTGAATTTAATGACAAGTGATGTGATGGTTGATGTGACATGTGGGCCCCACTTGATTCCAAATGCGAGTGGGCCCGCAAACACTCCCGGGCTCGGGTTCGATAATTCCGAATTAACGAACTTCCGTTGCGACGTTATTTAAATCGAATTTAATTAAATAATTGTGCCTAGCATAATTACTATTCATGTCGCTAATGAATTAATTCTAAATTAATTCTTTTGCCTGAATTAAAATCTAATTTTAATTCCGCGTCGAAATCGAATTTCGTTTAATATATCGAATATATTATTTTAACGATTAATTCCAAATTAATTTTTCTCTCTCTTCAAATAGTACTTTATCCAAGATAAAGTCTCTCCGCAATTAATCCAAGATTAATTGAGTTCGAATCATACGTCATCGGTGAATCTTCGGGAAGCGACCCAAGAGATCTCTGGATATGTTGGCAGTAAATACGGTCGTCGGACTATCCGAACACGTACGTACCAAGTACGTTTTTACCGATTTACAAGACAAGGTTAGCCTCTAGCAAAACGCCATGCCTACCCAATTCTCCAGAAATATTCTTACTGGAATATAAGATCTATAACAGGCGTAGTATACCGTAGTATAGTGTATAGCAGTCCAGTATCGGATGATCACATGTAAGGCCTGGGGCTGGAGATGTGTCTGCCCCGTACGATACATATATCGGACATCAAGCAACTAGTCTCTTTGAATCGGATAATCCTGACCTTGACATATTATCCCGATGGTTGCAACCATTATAGAGTACTAGTTCTGTATCCTGCGCGATCATCATCTCCATATGTCTGAAGTGATACTTCCGTCTTGACATCACACCCAATACACTACGATTCCCGATAAACCTAGAAGAGGTGTACACAGAACCTGTTAAAGCCCTGGACGACCAAAACTAAAGTCTACCGATTGTCGCAAGTACTAGCGATGCAAGTCTCAGGTTAAGACCATATGCACCTACCCTGAAGCGGACTCCCATAGACACGCAGACATACTACCAATGGGATTCCGCGAGGTCTATCCAGAGCGAAGCTGTTTTCCGTACCATCGGTAAAAACAAACCTCCTACCGCACTTGATAAGTATCCAATACTCAAATATATGAGAACTATGCTGTTGTGCCCTCACAACACGCACAAGTGCAGTACTAGTCTATTCCGCATTATCGATGTCCAATCTCGATAATACTACGACTAGGGATATTTAATGATAAAAACCTTTATGGATTGATACTGTCTCATATCATCTTAATCCGGAATTAATCATAGGGACTTTTACCATTTAATATCAAAGTAAATAAATTACAAAACGGTAAAAGGCAATTTCATTACTACATAGTTAATTTCGTACAATAATACAATATCATTACAAAATAGTGACGCTATGGGTCATAACTGTCTAACACGCACTTGGTCAAGATGAACCTCATGGTGGGGCCTTCCATATCATCATACTATATCACATGCTACGAAATAGTCTCAATAGTTATACATATTATCGTCCTCAATGAATGCCAGTAATGAAATCTGAGAACATTCAAAACACTCAATGCAACTCAAATCTGAGTTTTTGAATAAATGATCTATGCCAGTCTCAAAATGTGTGTGTGCAAAGGTTCTTTCACAGCTTGATCCTTAAGCAAGCCAACTCAATGATTTCGTTTCAAAAATCAAGATCGGTGGGTCAAACCAACCTAGATGTCTTAATTATATTCCGCAATTGCTTTTTCGTGCTCAATGTGGTATGGTTTTATCTTTCTTTTCCTTTGTCTCTCATTTTTTCTTTTCATTTTGAACTTCATTTTTTTTTTCTTTTTTTTTTTTTCAACACACCTACCCTTTAAGGTATCATTTCACCTCATGGTGGTCCTAATACTCGCCCATGGGTAGCTTCACGCTTATCGGTTATAGGTGGTTCAATTCTTTTCCTTATAGACTTTTTCTTTTATTTTCAACCATACCACACATCATAACACAAGCAAGTCAGGATAGACATCTAAGCAAACGGTCATTCACCGACCTACAATTTCTTCAACTAGTCACATTACTAACTACTCATGTTTTCACCGCTAAGAACCTATAGTGAAGTGCTTACGAGTCTAGCATAGATCAACAATTCAAAGCATCAGATAAAAACACATGAAGAGTTTATCATTTCTAAGATTTCATCATAAAGCAAACGATTTCATCATCGGACTTATGCCTAACTATTAAGGACTAAACAACCCTTTTTTTTTTCTTTTTCTCTCTCTTTTTTTTAAGGCCCCCCAATGGTCTTTCTATCCTTGCCGTAAGGTTTTCTGTTTCTTGATTTCCTTTTCCCCGCTATCCATGTTTGCTAAACTTTTCTTTGACAAGTCTCTTTTTTTTTCCTCTAACCCAACAGATATCTATGATGGCTTTTAAGACACGGGGTTAACATGATGTGTGTATGCATGAGATGCATGTGACATATGAGATATAATATGCATGTGGTTATCAAAAGCATAAAAAGGCAACTTCTATAGGATATACAAATATGGTTCTCATGCGGGTTTATGACAATGCCTTTGATTGAACTCCCTCAACCCACTATAGAAACGGTCACCTAATGCACAAATTATACACATCACAAGACATGATTTCAGGGCCGATTCTCTATTCCCCAGTGGAGTCGCCAGACTGTGGACAACAGAACTTGACGACGTTGTTCTAGGCTCGCGGCCTAGTTGGGAAGTACGAAATAACATGGAGTCGCCACCCGGTGTGAACCAGGACAAAGATTTAAGGCCGCACTCACCCCTCGCAGGGGAAGACCTCAAACCGTTGGGTTCGGAATGGTCCCTTACTTATGTCACTTGTGATGATATAATTTGTGCAATGAATCAACCAAGTCTACTCAATAATCATGCTCAATGGTACTTAAATTTAACATGCTTTCATCCAAATAACTCCACGCATGTAACTCAACGAGCATATTGAACCATTAAATCAACATGTATAAATCATTATCCAAACACATCATAAACTAATAACATGCATAAGGAACAACCTAAATATGCTTTAACAAATAAATAACAAACTAAATTAAACCATGCTTTAAATAATAAACGAATAACCTAAAGACTATGACATGCTCAAATACAATTTTGGATGAGACGAGATACGTGTATCTTAAGTGGTACGTGGCATTGTATCCTGAGTGCAGACCATACTACCGTCCATTCGGAATCGGCTATGGAATTTACGTCCGGGTTTCCATCCGATATACCACAAAAGGGAACACATATCCCACTCATCCAACAATCACATCATGCCTCAAACGACTCTCATGCAATTATATTTTTAAAATAAATAAAATAAAACGAAAGATCTAAGTAAAAAGGTGCCCTCAGGTCTATCCTCTTTTGTCTTCTCAAGAAAGGGCGTTACACGTCCGTTGGAAAGGTGATTGATCCGATACTTTTCCGATTTGTTAACTCAACGTCTTTCCTCGCTGTTTCGGGGTTAGGGTTGTTGTTTTCACTCCGTTTCGCCGTTGTTTCAAGGGTATTTTCTGGTCACTGTTTTGGGTAGTTTCGGGTATTATTTTGGGCAGTTTTTAGGGCAGAGGGCTGCTGTTTTTGGTCTCGGTTTGGTGTATGGGCTGATTCCTTATTGCTCGGTTTGTGAGGTGTTGATGATGGGCGTGAATTAATATGGGTGAGGGCTGATAGCGTGAGCTGTTTTGGTGTTGAGGTGGAGTGAGGTTGGTTGCCGAGTGTGATGTGTTGGCTGTTGAGATGCGTGGAGGGCTGTTGAAGGTCAAGGCGTGGAGTGTGTTAACGTGTTTATTTAATGGAGGTCAGGGCAGTTCGTGGGGCTTAGTGGATTTGTGAAGCGTGGGGGGGGTGCAAATGTGGCGTGAGTGCCGAGTGATCTGTGACGTCTGAGGGTTCGTGGCTTATTGTGGCTTTGGTTTGAGGGCTTTATTTGCCTGCGAGAGAGAGGTGGCTGTCCTTGGGTGTTTTTGTGATTTTTGTTGAAGCGTTGGAGGGGTATCTTTGTTCGTTTCACGGTGTGAAGGAGATGAGAGAGAACTGAGCGTGGGGGCCTAGAAGATGTGAAGCTTGAGCAGTGAAGTTGGCGTTCTGTGCGTGGTCAGGGCTGGTGCTTTACGTGGAGGAGCTAGGGTTTCTTGGTGTATGCGTGGGAACAGTATTTCAGTGGGGTTTTATACGAACAGTGAAGGGTATTTCAGTGGGGTTTTATGCGTGAAGGAGGGCAAGTGATAAGGCTGTGAGGAAGGCTTTTATGTGTGTGGATATTTAGACTGAGTGGTGCGCTGTTTGGAGGGTTGGCTAACGTGAGGCGAAGGGGCGTGGACGTGAAGGTTTTGGCTTTGTTAGGGGAGGTGTAGGTGCGCAGATGTGGGGCAGTCGTGAACTGTTAGGGTTTAACATTTTTGGTTTAGGTCATGAGAGAGAGAAGATTCGGTAATGGCCAGAGAGAGAAGATGACAATGGTTCTTTTCGTGGTCGGTGGAGTTATGCCTCATGGTGGTTCACGTGGTTGGCTGTGTGTGTTCATTTGTTGATGCCATGGCTGTGTGTTTGAGTGATTGTGGCTGAGTGCAGGTCTAGGGTTTGTGTCTAAGGATCTGCTCGTGGTCTTGGTGAAGGGTGAAGGTTGAGCGTTGATCGAGTGTTTATTTGGTTTAGTAGGGCTGCTCTGTTCACGTGCGTGTGTGTCTGGGGTGTCTGTTTGCCGTGAAAGTGCTTAGGTTTTGTTTATTATGTTTGGGCGGTTTGTGGCTGGTGTGAAGATGAGAGAGGCTGTGAGTTGTCTCTTGGCTGCTGCCGTGTGGGTGTGAGTGAGTGAGGTGATGCTAGGGTTCTGCCGTGAACTTCTTAGGGAGAAGAGGGAAGAACGAGAGGGGTGAGAGAGATAGAAGTCTTACTGTCGTGAATGATGAAAGGTTATGGGAGAGAGGCGTTGCTGTTAGGGTTTTGTTTTTTTTTTTTTTTAGCCGTGTTGAGAGAGAGTGGAGAGTGAGAGGCCAGTGAATGGAGCTGGGCAGTGTGATGAGTTTAGGGTTCTGTTTGTGGTGAGGCTGCCGAGTGGGTTGGGAGAGAGAGAGAGGCCTTGGATACCTTTAGGATTTTGTTATGTGTTATTTTTATAGTGAGAAGTAGGGTTGTATGGGATTTTGAATAAGGAAAGAAATAAAATTATTAAGGGAGGGATTGTGTATTTTAGGTAGGTAATATATTAAATTAGGTGATTGATGGAATGAATTTATTTTGATTGATTTTAATTTGGAAGTGAATGATTTAATTTTGTTATTTTATTTTAATTTATTTATTTAAATTTATTTGTTTTAATTTAATTTAAATTTGAATTAATTTGATTGGTTTTAATTTGTGAATTTAGTTTATTAAGATTCAATTTAATGGTTTGTGATTTTTAGATTAGGAATTAATTGGTTATTTAATTGTGAGATGTGTTTTTAAATGTTTTAATTATTTTTGGATGTGATTTAATGGGTTTGGTGGTGTGTTTTAAAACAGAGGTCCAACAAGCGAACCCGAAGCGAACAAGCTAGTTAAATCTGACAAAATGCTAATTTCCAACTTTACCCTTCCAACGTCCGTTTCCCGCGGCTTCCATAACTAAAGAGGTAGTGTCTCCATACGAGACTCATCATCGGGCCTTATATGCAAAAATGCAGTGCCTACAGTCGCCCCCACTTTGATGGGACCTCTGTAATGTGTAACAGTGACAATCCTATCAAAGTACGTGCAATGCATTTTCACTTACCTGGCTCGCCAGCTGCCACCTGGTTTGCCCGCTGCTTCGAACTGATTTGTTGATGTAGTAGATATGGTGGCGAGGCGCCTCGACCTCTGGGCTCTGTTCCCGAACCACCGAATATGAACTGTGACGATGATGCAATGGGCCCTCGACCCTGGGACGCTTCCCGGAACTGCAACCGACAACGGGGGCACCTCGACCCAACACCGCTGAAAATAGGGACCTCGCCCTCGAACTGATGATGTAGTGGGCACCTCGACCCTGGGCACCTCGACCCGGAACTACAACCGACAACGGGGGCACCTCGACCCAACACCGCTGACAATAGGGACCTCGCCCTCGAACTGATGATGTAGTGGGCACCTCGACCCTGGGCACCTCGACCCGGAACTACAACCGACAACGGGGGCACCTCGACCCTGGGCACCTCGACCCAACACCGCTGACAATAGGGAACTCGCCCTCGAACTGATGATGTAGTGGGCACCTCGACCCTGGGCACCTCAACCCGGAACTACAACCGACAACGGGGGCACCTCGACCCTGGGCACCTCGACCCAACACCGCTGACAATAGAGACCTCGCCCTCGAACTGATGATGTAGTGGGCACCTCGACCCTGGGCACCTCGACCCGGAACTACAACCGACAACGGGGACACCTCTACCCTGGGCACCTCAACCCAACACCGCTGACAATATGGACCTCGTCCTCGAACTGATGATGTAGTGGGCACCTCGACCCGGAACTACAACCGACAATGGGGGCACCTCGACCCTGGGCACCTCGACCCAACACCGCTGACAATAGGGACCTCGCCCTCGAACTGATGATGTAGTGGGCACCTCGACCCTGGGCACCTCGACCCGAAACTACAACCGACAACGGGGGCACCTCGACACTGGGACGCATCCCAATACCGCTGATAATAGGGACCTCGCCCTCAAACTGATGATGATGTGGGCCTCGCCCCCTTAACTGATACTGATGTGGAACAGTTTCGCTCTGGATAGACCCCATCGAAATCTCATTGGTAGTATGACTATGTGTCTATGTGAATTCGAACCAGGGTAGGTGTATGTGATCTTTAACCTGAGACTTACGTCGCTATTATTTACGAAAATCAGTTTACTTTGGTATTGGTTGTCTGGAGCTTTAACATGTTCTGTGTACGCCTATATTGGGTTTACTAAGAATCGTAGTGTATTGAATGTGTTGTCAAGATGGGAGTATCACTTCAGTCATATGGAGATGATGTTCACACAGGATACGATATTAGTACTCTTAAAAGTTACAACTATCAGGATAGTATGACTAGGTCATGACTATCCAATTACAAAGAATAGTTACGCGGGATCCGATATATGCTTCGTATGGGGCAGACATAGAGCCAGCCCTAGGCCTAGCATGTGACATCCGATACTGGATCGTATTATACATTACATTGTATTACTACGCCTGATACAGATAATATTCCTCGGAGGATATTTCTGGAGAATTGGGTAGGCACGGTACTTTGCTAGAAGCCAACCATGTCTTGTAAATCGATGAGAATGTGGTACGGGGTACACACGTGTCAGATAGTCTAACAATCGGATTTACTGCCAACATATCCAAGAATCTCTTGGGTCGCTTCCCAAAGATTTAGCAATGACATTTGACTCGATTAGAATTAATCTAGGATTAATTACGAGAGAGAAAATTAATATGGGATTAATTGCGGTAAGAATTAATCTTGGATTAAATTCATATAGAAGGGAGAACTCGATTAATTTAGAGTTAATCGATAAAATAATATATCAGATATATTAATTGAAATCAGATTTCAATACGAAATTAAAATTGGATTTTAATTCGGGCGAACGAATCAATTTGGAATTCATTCGTAAGCGACTATCGTAATAATTTGCTAGGCATAATTATTTAATTAAATTGGATTTAATTATGTCGCGACGATAAATTCGTTTAATTCGGAATTAAATGAACCCGGGCCAAAGTCTAGTTGCGTGTTGTGTAAGCCAACTTAAATTTGGAATTTAAAAGTGGTGGGACCCACTTCACTTACATCAATTGTCAAAATGTGATGTGAGTAGTTGGAAAAATTAAATGCTTCATTTACTACACACACAAAACAATTTTTGGAAAATTGGAACTACTCAATTTCTCGTTTTCTTCTCCAAATGTCGTGAGCTTCTCTTTTGGTGTGGAAATTTTGTTTCAAAATTTTCATCAAGCTAGCACTTGGAGAGTTGATTAAGGTAATAGGGAAACTCACCCAAGGTTGGAACAATAAATCTAAAGCTTGGAGCTTCATCCATTCAAAGAAATTTTTTAAATTTCTCAACAAATCAATGTAAGTATTTCCGCAACTTTACTTGATAATTCACACACAAATCATGTTTAGGATATTGGGCATGTCTTAGAGACACTAACAATGGTATCAGAGTCTTGCTAAACTTGATTTGAATTCTAGTGTTTATGAACTTTATTTGGGTATTTTTGCTTGGACCATGATAATTCAAAATTGATTGTTTGGTTGATGTTAGATGATGATAACTTAGAGTTGTGCATCATTGGATTGTGAAAAAATTGATTAGATCAAATTTCCCCAAATCTTATGCATGACCGAATATGAACCCTAGGTTTACTCATGGTAATTTTTGAATTTTGACACTTGGATGTGTTAAAGGCATGAAATAAATGTTAATTATTGATTTAATTGGATTGAAATCAAAAATTGAATGTTAATTGTTGTAATTTCCGTGAATGAGCATGTTGTTGGGAGACTTGATTTTGCTTCAATTTGTGTTGGACATAAATTGAAATGATAAGTGTGGGAACACAGAAACTGGGCGACGCATGTTGTCCCGGGCTCGCGACCCGGTCGGGAGTACAGAGTAGCCACGGGGGACTAAACCGGAGAATAATGGAGTCGCCACCCGGTGTGAACGGGAAATGAGATTTAAGGCCGCACTCACCCCTCGCAAGGAAGACCTCAAACCGTTGGGTTCGGAATGGTCCCTTACTCATGCCACTTGTGATGAAAGGATTTATGTAATATTTAATCAGGCTTAAGTAACACTTATTTCCAAGAGTATCATGCTTCTAAATTCACATGTACAAAATAAAACTTACACATATATTTCACATCTAAGATTGCATGCTTGGAAGTACATCAAAGGCGCGAAACATACAACTTCATTGGCATATTATATTCAAGAATACACAAGCACACATACTAACCACACAAGCACACGTGTGAGCACCTTCTCAAGTGGTACGTGGAATTGTATCCCAAGTACAGACCGTACTACCGTCATTCGGAATCGGCTACGGAATTTACGTATGGGTTTCCATCCGATATACACAAGGAATAATACTCAAATGTTATCATGACATAAGTATATGAATTATAATACATTAAACACATTGTATTCATACATGTGGGGATAGCTACTAGGGAAACTATGCATGAAATCCAATGAAAAAGACTCAGTTCAGTGGGTGCGCGTTCGTATAGCGTTCGTAAACGCATTCGAACGGTAAACAGAAGGTTCGCGTTCGTATGTGTTTGATAACGCGTTCGAACGAGACCAGACAGAAGACACGCATTCGTGTAGCGTTCAGAAACGCGTTCGAACGGTAAACAGAAGGTTCGCGTTCGTATAGCGTTCGAGAACGCATTCGAACGGAATCAGACCTGATGCATGATGAGACTAAGGAAGTGCGTGTGCGTTCGCGTAGCGTTTGAAAACGCGTTCGAACGGTAAATTGAAGGTTCGCGTTCGTGTAGCGTTCGAGAACGCGTTCGAACGGAACCAGACCTGATGCATGTAACACAAAGAATAAAGACAACAATGTCAAGCTCAGTATGTCCGATCAAATGTATCTTACAGTCAACCGAACACACATCAACCGGCGCGGCGAAGCATCGTGGTAAAGGGCTTTAACCCCTCCCCATAGAGGATCTTTCATTCCACTTACTAAGCCCATGCGCTCGATTGAATCATTCATACAAAGAATTAAAATCAATAATATCAAACGTAGTATGCCCGATTGAACATTTTGCATTCAACCGAACACACATCAACCGCGCGGCGAAGCATCGTGGTAAAGGCTTTAACCCCTCCCCATAGGAGGATCTTTCATTCCACTTACTAAGCCCATGCGCTCGATTGAATCATACATAAATAAGCAACATGCAGAATAAATAAATAAATCAAAGCAACATAAAACAAAAGAATGTGCCGTTTACTCAAGTGGTACGTGGAGTTGTATCCCGAGTACAGATCACATTACCGTCCATTCGGAATCGGCTATGAAATTTATGTCCAGGTTTCCATCCTATATACCACAAGAGGCGACACATTTTCCACTTCATTCAAGCCACAACATGCATCCACAAACGACTCTCATGCGAATAGAATTCAATAAAAAAACGAATATAAACTAATGAGAAAAGTACCCTCAGGTCTAACCTTTTAAATCACCTCTCGGCTGTACGGTACACGATCGTCGGAAGGGTGGATGCTCCGCAACTCTTCCGGTTCACTGGTTCACTGCTCTCGTTCGTTGTCTTACTGTTTTGAGTCGTCGTTCTCCGTCTTTTGCTGCTGCTTTTGACTCCAATTCGCTGCCGTTGCTACTGTTTTGCTGCTGTATTTTAGTTACTGTTTTTGGGATGTTTTGGCTACTGTTTTAGGAGTGATTTTCGGTGGTGTTACGGTGTGGTTCGGGGGCTGTTTTATGTGTGTTTTAGGACTGTTGTATGGGCTATTTTGGTGTGAATTAGGGCTGTGAAAGGGGCAGTGCAATGGGTTAAAGATGCGGCAATCGGGGCTATGTGATGGCTTTAGGCGTGAAGGTGATAGATGGTGATGAGGAAGGCTTGAGGTTCACGGCAATGGGGGAGTTTTGGAGGTCTCTATGTGTTGTTGTGATTTTCGTGTGAGTTGTGTATCTTATGTGTATGAGCTAAGGCCCTCATGTCTTGGTTAGAGGTTGTTTATATAGAGAATGGCTAGGGCTTCACCTTGTCTCACAAGGAAGGGATTTGATTTTGTTAAGGATGGCAACGGGCCGGGCTCGGGCCGGGCTTATCAAAGCCCGGCCCGGGCCCGTACTGTCATCGGGCCGGGCCGGGCAGGCCCGGTCGGGCTCGGGCCGGGCTCGGGCCGGGTCCGGGCCTAATTTTTTAATTATAAATAATATTATTTTAAGCCCGGATCCGATTTTTTTATATAAAAATTATAAATATAAAAAATTTACTATAAAAATATATATATTTTATGAATTAAAATATTTATTTATTTATTTTAAGCATGAATTCGATTTTTTTATTATAAAAAATTATAAATATAAAAAATTTATTATAAAAAATTTATATATTTTATAAATTAAAATATTTATTTATTTATTTTAAATCCGGGCCGGGCCGGGCTCGGGCTTTTTGGGTGAAGCCCGGCCCGGGCCCGTGTTACCTCGGGCCGGGCTTACCGGGCCGGGCCGGGCTTCGGGCTTTTCTGCCACCCCTAGATTTTATGTTGAGCAAGGAAAGTCAAAGATTGAGGGGGGGGGGGGGACAAATTTGTTTGAATTAGGAAGTCAAAATCTTTAATTTGTTATAATTGATTTTAATTAGGCATGACATCTTTTTAATTTAGTATGTGATTTTCTTTAGTTAGGAAGGAATCTTGTGTAATTGGTGGGTGAATATCTTAATTAAGGAATTAAAATATTTGATTGATTTTAATATTTATTTTAATTTGGTATGTGATTTTTAGATTTGTTTTGATTTCACCATGTGTTAAATATGTGTTTTAAGTGGGCTTGGGCGTGTGGGCCAAGGCTTGGGAGAATTGGGCTTAATGTGAGGCTAGCAGCAAAACCAGAATTACCGACACCGTTCGAACGTCTCCTCGAACGCGGCACGAACGCCCGTAATCTGTTTTGAGTTCGAACGTATACACGAACGCAGCACGAACGAAAACAGTGAACCTTGTTTATTCTGAATTTCCCTTTCCGATGTCCGTTTTCCGTGACCTCCGTGACTTTAAAGGTAGTGTCTCCAAATGAGACTCATCATAGGGACTTATGTGCAAAAATGAAGTGCCTACACTCGCCCCCACTTTGATGGGATTTGTGTAATCTGTAACAGTGACAATCCTATCAAAGTTATGCAATGCATTTTCACTTACCTGGCTCGCCAGCTGCCACTTGACTTACCATGTGTTGAGTTGAGTTGATTTGGTGGTGAGGTGCTGCGACCCCTGGTTCATTCCCGAACCGTGCTCCATTTTTAGAGCGCCATTTTCGGCATCTTTCGTGTGTGTGCTCCATTTTGGAGCGCCATTTCCGGCATTTGCTGTTTGTGTTCCATTTTGGAATGCCATTTTCGGCCTTTGCTTTGTGTGCTCCATTTTGGAAGGCCATTTTCGGCATCTGTTGTGAGTGCTCCATTTTGGAGTGCCATTTTCGGCGTCTGTTGTGGGTGCTCCATTTTGGAGTGCCATTTTCGGCGTCTGTTGTGGGTGCTCCATTTTGGAGCGCCATTTTCGGCATATGTTATGAGTGCTCCATTTTGGAGTGCCATTTTCGGCGTCTGCTATGTGTGCTCCATTTTGGGGCGCCATTTTCGGCATCTGTTGTGGTAGCTGTCCATTTTCGAACCGTGCTGTGCGAGAATATGGCTCATTTTTGAACCGTTAATTTAATGAGATGGTCTTTGCCGCGACAAACCTGCGAACACAAAACAAACATTGCATGTATGTGATATGTATGCATGTATGCATGTATATGTGTCATATTCCGATGGGTTAGGCCTTCCTTGGTCCATTTCCGAACCGTGCCCCATTTTCAGAGTGCCATTTTCAGCGAGATGAGATGATGGTCCATTTCGAACCGTGCTCCATTTTCGGAGTGCCCTTTTCAGCGAGATGTGATAATGGTCCATTTCCGAACCGTGCTCCATTTTCGTAGTGCCATTTTCGGCGAGATGAGATGATGGTCCATTTCAGAACCGTTGATGATGAGAGATAGTCCATTTCCGATCCAATACTGATATGAGAGTGGTCCATTTCCGAACCTTTGCTGATAAGAGAGTGGTCCATTTCCGAACCGTTGCTGATGAGAGATAGTCCATTTCCGAACCAATATTGATATGAGAGTGGTCCATTTCCGAACCTTTGCTGATAAGAGAGTGGTCCATTTCCGAACCGTTGCTGATGAGAGATAGTCCATTTCCGAACCATGCTGATAAGAGAGTGGTCCATTTCCGAACCGTTACTGATATGAGAGTGGTCCATTTCTGAACCATTACTGATAATGATGTGGTCCATTTTTGAACCGTTGCTGAGGAGAGATAGTCCATTTCCGAACCGTTGCTGATGAGAGATAGTCCATTTCCGAACCAATACTGATATGAGAGTGGTCCATTTCTGAACCTTTGCTGATAAGAGAGTGGTCTATTTTCGAACCGTTGCTGATGAGAGATAGTCCATTTCCAAACCATGCTGATAAGAGAGTGGTCCATTTCCGAACCGTTACTGATATGAGAGTGGTCCATTTCTGAACCATTACTGATAATGATGTGGTCCATTTTCGAACCGTTGCTGAGGAGAGATAGTCCATTTCCGAACCGTTGCTGATGAGAGATAGTCCATTTCCAAACCAATACTGATATGAGAGTGGTCCATTTCCGAACCTTTGCTGATAAGAGAGTGGTCCATTTCCGAACCGTTGCTGATGAGAGATAGTCCATTTCCGAACCATGCTCCATTTTTGGAGTGCCATTCCTGGCTTGTTCATTCCTGAACTGTGTTTCCATTCTTGGAGTACCATTCCCGACTAAACTGATATTGATGCTGATGTGGGCCTTGCCCCCAGAATGATGTGGGCCTCACCCCAAATTGATACTGATATGGGCCTCGCCCCTGGGACTCATCCCCAAGACTGAAATTGATATGGGCCTCGCCCCCAACTGATACTGATATGGGCCTCGCCCCTAGGGCTCATCCCCAAGACTGAAACTGATATGGGCCTCGCCCCTGGGACTCATCCCCAAGACTGAAACTGATACGGGCCTCGCCGCCAACTGATACTGATATGGGCCTCGCCCCTAGAGTGAAACTGATACGGTCCTCGCCCCCAACTGATACTGATATGGGCCTCGCCCCTAGACTGAAACTGATACGGGCCTCGCCCCTAACTGATACTGATATGGGCCTCACCCTAGACTGAAACTGATATGGGCCTCGCCCCTGGGACTCATCCCCAAGACTGAAACTGATATGGGCCTCGCCCCCAACTGATACTGATATGGGCCTCGCCCCTAGACTGATGCTGATATGGGCCTCGCCCTAAACTGACGTTGATGTGGGCCTCGGCCCTGGGACTTATCCTCAAACTGTAACTGATGTGGGCCTCGGCCCTGGGACTCATCCCCAAACTGATGCTGATGATGTGGGCCTCGTCCCCAAGCTGATACTGATTCATTTCTGAAATTGACTGTACTGTTGTTGCTTCCGAAGAATCCCCGTGTTCTAAACATCACTGAATTTCATAGTACCAGGGTTGAATGCTTTTCTCAAATATACTCATGTTGCAGGTTGGAGGGAGAGACTCATGCATGTAAACGAAATGAACGTCTTTATTATCATTTAAGAAATGGTTCGAACAGGTAGACCAAGTCAATGTCTATATCAAAAATGCTGGATCAAATAAACTAGGAGGAACAACTTCATCATTCGCAGCATTGCCTTCTTTCTGGCCTACGGTTCTTCACTATCATCCCTTATCTCCATGTAAGAAGCTTGGTGGTTAAGGGTTTGAAGGTCAAGGGTTTCAGGTAGGCCAGAGTTGATCATGTAGTTGGGTAGGGGATTTCTGTATGCGTTGTTCTCTTTCTGGGTCAGGTATTTTGTGGGAGTCAATGAGGTTTTGGATCTCATGCCTAAGGCGGGTGCAGCTATCAGTTTCGTGACCCCTTCTCCGATGGAAGTGACAATACAGGCTTAGGTCAAGGTTGGGTGGTACAGGGTTTGGAATTGGTTTAGCCTCTAAGGGTTCCAGAAGTCCTTGCGCCTGTAGCTTTTCGAACACCTTTGACATATGTCTACCAAGATTGGAGAATCGCCTATTTCTGACGGTAGCGACCTCGACTGTAGTGGGTTTGGTCTCAGAATGCCCCCCAAAAGTTCTTTTATTCTGGCCATAAAACCTTCTGTTTTCAGCCTCCTCTTTTTCAATATCCATAACAGTCTCTCTCAACTGTCGGAAATCCACAATCATGGAGGTCATCCTCCTCAGTTTTCCATAAATTGAGGGCTTAGTACCCTTGATAATCATCTTAACCTGGTCCTTCTCTGAAGGCCGAGTCTGCATTTTCAAAAGTTGACCTCTCCAGCGGTCTACATACTCCTTGAAGCTCTCCTCCGGCTTCTGCTTAGTGTTCTCCAAATCTCGGAGTGACAAATCAATCTCCAAGTCTGTAACATACTGCTTTAGAAAAGCATCAGCTAGTTCCCTCCAATCTTCCTTCACTTTCTTCTCCAAACTATGCTACCACACCACGGGAGCTCCCTCGAGTGACATCCCAAACATCTTTTGGACTTGGCGCTGTGATAGGACCACTGAACTCATGACTGAGACATATTGCTGCAGATGGACTCTCGGGTCTCCATTCCCATTAAACTTGGCCATGTCGGGCATTTTAAACTGAGCTAGCAGCTGTTCTCCGAATGTCATTGCCTCATAGTCTAACAACTCTTCATGTTTACCCCTCATTTTGCGGGTAACTCTTTCAACCTGATCTCGAAGCTTCTAAAATTCCGCCTGAGACCCAATCACTTTACCTGTTGCATACTCTGCCATGTCATCATCAAAAGTGGGGATATCATCGCCAACCCATTCGAAGGCTCTTCGCGCCTCACATTCTCCGAATTTCCCCCAGCACGGGGCACAACCATATTTGTCATGGCAGTAGTCAAGGCTTGCAACTGTTCAGTGACCTTGGCGAGACTATTTTCCAACTGATCCATGCGGGATACCTCAATATCTAATTCACTCATGTCTGTTCCCTGTATTCTGGTGAGTCTTCCCTTTTCCCTAACCCAACGGGAATCTATGATGGCTTTCAGAACACAAGGGTTAACATGATGTATGTATGCATGGGGTGCATGAGATGCATGTAACACATATAACATACTAATTCAATTAAAACTTTCAAACAAATCGGCCCGTTATCATTTTAGAATATTTTGGGCTAATAGTCATACGAGTGAACCCATCCCAGTTTAAATAGCCCAACGAGTTCACATCTCATGACAAGGAGCCCAACTAAATCCAAATGGTAATGTTCCGAACACAAGCACAAAGTGGCCCATCAACACTTAGAAGCATTTGGCCCAATCGTCATGAAATACGTTCTTGTCCCAGTTTAAATGGCCCAACAAGCCCATATCCCATGACAAATGATCCAAATGGATCCAAACGATGATGTTCCCAAACACAAGCATAGAAGAAAGATAATGCAAACATAACGTAATAATTTCTACAGAATGGGCCATCAATATTTCAGAGGCTTTGGGCCTAATGGTCATAAGGTACGCACTCGCCCCAGTTTAAATGGCCCAGCAATTTCGCATTTCTGACAATAGTCCAACTGCATCCAAATGAGGATGGTCCACAAGCACATACTCAAGGAAATAATTGTTACTTTAACCATACAACCCCGGTCTATGGGTGGGTTCGCGAGAGTGTAGACAAAGGCTCTCACCGGCGAAGGGTGGCCCACAACTAGGTCTCCCCAATCAAGGGTTCGAGCGACCAAGTGAGCGCACCCTTTTTTATAAACTAAGGTACGTGCCAATGAGCTATGTTGTGTGACTGACTGTCAAATGGATTTCCCGTTGTAGATTCCCCAGAGGGAAGGTGGAGCGAGGCTCACTTAAATACCCAAGCCTCTTAGGCTCTTATCGCTTGGTGTCAGGAATAAACAACGAGTCCTCCAAATTAGTCCATCACAATAAGCTACGAGTAGATGGCTATCTAGGTGCCTTCACGGCTTTTCCTTCTAGAAAGGTAGTGAGTGAAGGAAGACACCAAACCATTACCTAGCCTTAAAATGCCTTTGATTAAACCCTCACTTTATCCACTATAGACACGGTCAATTTAAACATAAATCCAAACATCACAAGACAATATTTCGGGGCCGATTCTCTATCCCCAGTGGAGTCGCCAGACTGTGGGAACATAAAAATTGGGCGACGCATGCTGTCCCGGGCTCGTGACCCGGTCGGGAGTACGGAGTAGCCACGGGGGACTAAACCGGAGAATAATGGAGTCGCCACCCAGTGTGAACCGGGAAAATGAGATTTAAGGCCGCACTCACCCCTCGCAAGGGAAGACCTCGAACCGTTGGGTTCGGAATGGTCCCTTACGCATGCCACTTGTGATGAAAGGATTTATGTAATAATTTAATCAGGCTTAAGTAACAATTATTTCCAAGAGTATCATGCTTCTAAATTCACATGTACAAAATAAAACTTACACATATATTTCACATCTAAGATTGCATGCTTGGAAGTATATCAAAGGAGCGACAAACATACAACTTCATTGGCATATTATATTCAAGAATACACAAGCACACATACTAACCACACAAGCACATGTGTGAGCACCTTCTCAAGTGGTACGTGGAATTGTATCCCAAGTACAGACCGTACTACCGTCCATTCGGAATCGGCTACGGAATTTACGTATGGGTTTCCATCCGATATACCACAAGGAATAATACTCAAATGTTATCATGACATAAGTATATGAATTGTAATACATTAAACACATTGTATTCATACATGTGGGGATAGCTACTAGGGAAACTATGCATGAAATCCAATGAAAAGGACTCAGTTCAGTGGGTGCGCGTTCGTATAGCGTTTGTAAACGCGTTTGAATGGTAAACAGAAGGTTCGCGTTCGTATGGCGTTTGATAACGCGTTCGAACGAGACCAGACAAAAGACACGCGTTCGTGTAGCATTCTGAAACGCGTTCGAATGGTAAACAGAAGGTTCGCATTCGTATAGCGTTCGAGAACGCGTTCGAACGAAACCAGACCTGATGCATGATTAGACTAAGGAAGTGCGTGTGCGTTCGCGTAGCATTTGAAAACGCGTTCGAACGGTAAATAGAAGGTTCGCGTTCGTGTAGCGTTCGAGAACGCATTCGAACGGAACCAGACCTGATGTATGTAACACAAAGAATAAAGACAACAATGTCAAGCTCAGTATGTCCGATCAAACGTATCTTACAGTCAACCGAACACACATCAACCGGCGCGGCGAAGCATCGTGGTAAAGGGCTTTAACCCCTCCCCATAGGGGATCTTTCATTCCACTTACTAAGCCCATGCGCTCGATTGAATCATTCATACAAAGAATTAAAAGCAATAATATCAAACGTAGTATGCCCGATTGAACGTATTTTGCATTCAACCGAACACACATCAACCGACGCGGCGAAGCATCGTGGTAAAGGGCTTTAACCCCTCCCCATAGGGGATCTTTCATTCCACTTACTAAGCCCATGCGCTCGATTGAATCATACATAAATAAGCAACATGTAGAATAAATAAATAAATCAAAGCAACATAAAACAAAAGAATGTGCCGTTTACTCAAGTGGTACGTGGAGTTGTATCCCGAGTACAGATCACATTACCGTCCATTCGGAATCGGCTATGAAATTTATATCCAGGTTTCCATCATATATACCACAAGAGGCGACACATTTTCCACTTCATTCAAGCCACAACATGCATCCACAAACGACTCTCATGCGAATGGAATTCAATAAAAAAACGAATATAAACTAATGAGAAAAGTACCCTCAAGTCTAACCTTTTAAATCACCTCTCGGATGTACGGTACATGATCGTCGGAAGGGTGGATGCTCCGCAACTCTTCCGGTTCACTGGTTCACTGCTCTCGTTCGTTGTCTTGCTGTTTTGAGTCGTCGTTCTCCATCTTTTACTGCTGCTTTTGACTCCAATTCGCTGCCGTTGCTACTGTTTTGCTGCTGTATTTTAGTTACTGTTTTTGGGATGTTTTGGCTACTGTTTTGGGAGTCATTTTTGGTGGTGTTACGGTGTGGTTCGGGGGCTGTTTTATGTGTGTTTTAGGACTGCTGTATAGGCTATTTTGGTGTGAATTAGGGCTGTGAAAGGGGCAGTGCAATGGGTTAAAGATGCGGCAATGGGGGTTATGTGATGGCTTTAGGCGTGAAGGTGATAGATGGTGATGGAGTAAGGCTTGAGGTTCACGGCAATGGGGGAGTTTTGGAGGTCTCTATGTGTGTTGTGATTTTCGTGTGAGTTATGTATCTTATGTGTATGAGCTAGGGCCCTCATGTCTTGGTTAGGGGTTGTTTATATAGAGAATGGCTAGGGCTTCACCTTGTCTCACAAGGAAGGGATTTGATTTTGTGTTGAGCAAGGAAAGTCAAAGATTGAGGGGGGGACAAATTTGGTTGAATTAGGAAGTCAAAATCTTTAATTTGTTATAATTGATTTTAATTAGGCATGACATCTTTTTAATTTAGTATGTGATTTTGTTTAGTTAGGAAGGAATCTTGTGTAATTGGTGGGTGAATATCTTAATTAAGGAATTAAAATATTTGATTGATTTTAATATTTATTTTAATTTGGTATGTGATTTTTAGATTTGTTTTGATTTCACCATGTGTTAAATATGTGTTTTAAGTGGGCTTGGGCCTGTGGGCCAAGGCTTGGGCGAATTGGGCTTAATGTGAGGCTAGCAGCAAAACCAGAATTACCGACACCGTTCGAACATCTCCTCGAACGCGGCACGAACGCCCGTAATCTGTTTGGAGTTCGAACGTATACACGAACGCAGCACGAACGAAAACAGTGAACCTTGTTTATTTTGAATTTCCCCTTCCGATGTCCGTTTTCCGTGACCTCCGTGACTTAAAAGGTAGTGTCTCCAAATGAGACTCATCATAGGGACTTATGTGCAAAAATGCAGTGCCTACAATAAGCATGATTAATTAGATTAATTTATGTTTTGGAAATATTGGATTAATTAATTAGTTGTGTTAATTACACTTAAATTGAATTAATGTGATATTTGGAATATTGCATCCATGTAATTTGGTTGTATTTGGGCTAATGGGCTTGGTTGGGCCAAGTATGGTTGTGGAAAACTGGGTTGGATCCAATTAGGCCTAAACCATTTCCATAAAGTCATGACTTTTGTGCCTTTAATTACTTAATTGGGCCTAATGGGCCAAAATTGATTTTTGGCATAGGGTGATTCCTAAATGGGCCAAAGCATTATGGGTTTAATCCATAATGACCAAAAGTCCATGCCTAAAGAATTAATTAAAAGCCCATTGGACTTAATTGAATTGACATTGGATGCTAATTGGGCCTTTGAGACCCATATGGATTAGATTTGGAATCCAAGCCTAAAAAGGCATTATTATAAGTGTAATTGTTTAATTTGGAATTAAACTTGAATTAATATTGAATACAATTAAAATTGGATTTAATATTGTAGTTCGATATAGTTCAAGAATACTTACTTTGAGTATTTATTCTTAAACGAGTTGGACTCGTGCAAATCAAATCGTTGTATGAATATTGGATGGTTATTAATTGAAGAATTAATTAATTGGATTAGATTGATTGAGAACATGCTATGTGTGAATACTTGGATGTATTTGTTGAATAATGTATATCAGATGGATTTTAGATGGGTGGGGTAATTTTGGAAATTGTTATAAATATGGTATTTATTTGAAATTCGACCTGTGCGTCCATACTATCACCTCTCATTCTCATTGTATTTCTCTTCTCACCAATTCCCCTCAATGTAAATAAGGTTTCTTATAGTGTTATGTAATTGGGTTTTAGAAGAATGTAAAGTGCTAGCGGGAGAGAGGAAATAGAGAGATTTGTTCTAGGAACAAATTGTGAATATCCATTCGCATATCATTATTAAATTTATCGCACCTTATTATGCTTTTAGAATGCATGTTAAGGGTGTATGATGAGACCTAATCAAAGATAATAAATTGGTTGCCAATTTATGAAAACACCCTCATATTTAATAATAAGCGTTTTCTTCCATTGAGTGGTTCTCTCTCAAGATCCAAGATTGGCTTTGATTTGTTGGCCAAAGTCAAGATCATTTTCTATAGCGGATGTGTTTGAACCATGAAAGCTTTGTTAACATCGCATGTCTTGGGTAGTTGTGACTTGTTGGCCAAAGTCAAGGTCACTTCTGTACATCGACGTGGATTACGAAGTTTTCCCACTGTCAATGGGTCGCGCTTAACTGAATCATTAAGCTTGTTGAGCCAAAGCCAAGGCTTAGTTGATTCAGAGGAAACAGGTTAGGAAATATATTGGATATATGTTTTGTACTTGAAGCTCCACCTACAGGATCTAGGAATTGTATGAGATCCAATTGATCTTAGAGATCTACCTAGTTAAGTTTTATACAGCTTATTGGCCAAAGACAAGGTTGTGTATTATTTAACGGGATCCTAGCCCATTAGGAAACTAGGTTTCTCGAGTACTCAACGGAGGGTTAGAGGCTCGCCGAAAAATAGTGGGAGGCTAGTATTAAATTTATAATTTCATTTAATACTCGCTAATATGCGCGCTCTTTTATTATTTATCGTCCTTATACATATTAGTTGTACTAATATTATTTTATTATTTTCTTTGAAAAGTTAGACTGTACTCAAACACTACTCCATTTATAGTTGGTTATATAGTTGGACTATAGTAACCATTGCATTTAAGTGTACCCGAAATCGTTGATTGGATAGTTGGACTATAGCAATCAAGATGGCTGGAAAGATTAGCGTTAGAGACATAATCATGGGTGAGAATGTCTTTAACGACGCAAATTTTCCAGATTGGGAGATGAATCTCAATATAGTCCTAGGAGCCAAGAAGTTGCTCTATGTTATAGAGAGACCTCTCAGGCCTGAGTCCGGACTTGAGCAACCAGTTGATCATGAGCTTTGGAAGACTCATCGAGATGATAAATTTACTGCTCATTCCGTCATGCTTGCTGCAATGACTCCTAAATTTCATCGTCAAAACAAAGGATCAGATCCTTATAACATGATGTTGAAATTGAAGGATCTTCATAGATCTAATCTTAGATCTCAGAAGTATAAGTTGCCAAAGAAGCTCTTTCGCTCTCGTATATCAGAGGGTACATCTATCGAACACTATGTGTCACAGATGATTGCTGACATCAAATAGCTAGGTCAGCTGGGCATTACCTTAGAGGCTGAGACTTCCATAGATTTGATCTTACAGTCTCTGCCCGGTTGCTGGGGCGGGTTCATCATGAACTATAATATGATGAACCGAGAAAAAACTCTTGGAGAGTTAATGGCTATGCTGAAAGAGGCAGAGCCAGAGCTTCTGAGGGGCAAGAAGCACGAGGCACATCTTACTTCGACATTCAAGAAGGCCAAGGCTTGGCTGAAGGCTTCTAATGGTATGAAGAAGAAGAAAAAGAAGGGCAAGGCTAAATCATCACAGTCTTTTGGGAAGACAAATGATATATCACAAGACGTCTGCCTAAATTGTGGCAAATGGGGTCAATGGAAGCGTTACTACCGTAAGTACCGGGCAGACTTGAAGGAAGCGAAGGCGAGCAAGGCTCCGACTTTAGGTATGTTTGTTATTGAAATAAACATGTCTACTACTGGTTTTAAAAAAATGGATTTTTGATTCTGGATGTGGTACTCACATATGTACTAATGTGCAGGATCTGTAGCTTAGCAGGAGACTGACTTCAGGAGAGATCGACCTCCGAGTCGGAAATAGGACGAAAGTCGCCGTTTTGGCCGTTGGCACCTATGTTTTGAACCTGCCCTCGGTCATGTACTTACATTAGGGGACTGTTATTTTGTGCCTAGTTTAACTAAGAAAATATCATCTCTGTATCTTGTTTAACCCGATGCGGGTATACCTTTGTATTCAGAAACTCTGGGTGTTTTGTATATAAAAATGATATTTTGATAGGTACAACAGATGTTAATAATGGTCTTTATATTTTGAATATAAATGAATCTCAAACATATAACATGACAAATAAAAGGCTCAATTGAGTAAATCAGATGAGACTTATTTGTGGCATTACCATCTGGGACATATTAACAAGACTCGTATATCCACTCTTTCGAACAATGGATACTTGGATGGATTTGATCCTAATTCATATGATGTATGCGAATCTTGTTTATTAGGCAAAATGACTAAAACACCTTTTAGTGGTAAAGATGTGCGTGCCACCAAACTGTTAGCCCTCGTTCATAATGACGTATGCGGGCCCATGTCTAGCCAGGCTAGAGGTGGACATGAATATTTCATAACTTTTACGGATGATGCATCGCGTTATGGTTATGTGTATCTTATGAAACACAAGTCGAAAACTTTTGAGAAATTCAAAGAGTTTCGACACGAAGTAGAAAAACAGACTGGCAAAAGTATTAAAACATTATGGTCGGACCGCGGTGGAGAATACTTAAGCAATGAGTTTCAAAATTACTTGAAAGAATATGGTATTATTTCACAGTGGACTCCTCCCGGAACACCTCAATTGAACGGTGTGTTCGAATGGACAAACCAAACTTTTTTGGACATGGTAAGGTCAAAGATGAGTCGCACATGATACCAATTTCCTTAAGGGGTTACATATTATACAATGCAATACTTATTTTGAATAAGGTTTCGTCAAAGTCTGTTGGATAAACTCCATATGAAATATGGACAGGAAAGAAACCGGGTTTCTCATTCCTGAAGATTTGGGGATGCTGGGCATATGTTAAACGTTTGGATGGTACCAAACTAGAACCCAAATCGGATAAGTGCCTGTTTGTAGGGTATCCTAAGGAAACAAAAGGATATTATTTCTACAACCCACAAGAGAACAAAATATTGTTGCTCTCAAGTGGTTTTCCTAGAAAAGGAATTCATGAATGAAGTGGTAAGTGGGAGGAAAGTAGATTCGATGAAAATCAGAGTGATATTGCTCCTGGCACCGACCCCGTCAGGGAACACCAACAGTCCATTAGGGATGAGACTGCTCAATCTTCTAATACATAAGAACCGCATAAGTCAGAGAGAGTCAGAAAACAACCTGATAGGTATGGGTTTCTGATCTCACCTCATGTAGACATTAATCTTATTGAGGAAGATGAATCGGCTACGTATGAGGAAGCGATACAAGGTATCGACTTCACTTTATGGAAAGAAGCCATGAAGTCTAAAATGGATTACATGTATACCAACCAAGTTTGGACACTGGTTGATGCACCGTAAGGCATTAAGCCTATTGGTTGTAAATGGGTCTTCAAAAGGAAGACAAACATGGATGGCAATGTACAAATGTACAAAGCTAGGCTTGGCTTTCATTACAATAGAAAGGTACGGTCTCAGCTGCTAATGGAACTACTCCTAATCCAATTAGGATCAGTAAATTCCTAATTGGATTAGGAGTAGTTCCATTAGCAGCTGAACCCGTACCTTTCTATTGTGACAAAAATGGGTCTATAGCACAGGCTAAGGAACCACGGTCTCATCAACGATCCATGCATGTATTTCGACGGTTTCATCTGATTCTTGAGATCATACATTGTGGCGATGTGAAGATCGAGAAGATCGCATCAGATGATAACATTGCAGATCCACTGACGAAAGCTATTTCTCAGCAAAAGTTTGAGCGACATGTACATAGTTCAGGTGTTAGATACTTGAGTGATCGGCTATGAGCCAAGTTGGAGATTATTGGACAATTATGACCATAGCATCACTATTTGTAAAAGACATTGTGTTTTTGAACAAATTAACTATGTGACAAAAAGAAATTGCTATTTTATCATTATTGTAATTGGATTACTTGGATATATATAATGATAAAAGTCCTTATGGTTAAATCGGATTAATAAGATATGAGACAGTATTAATCCACAAACGGTTTAATCATTAAATATCCCTAGTCCTAGTATTATTGAGACTGGACATCGATAATGCGGAATAGACTAGTATTACACTTGTGCGAGTTATGGAAGCTTAACGGCATAAGTCTCATATATTTAGGTATTAGATACTTATGCAAGTGTAATAAGAGGTTCTGTTGGCCGTTGGACCGGGAACAATTTTGCTCAGGATAGACCCCATCAGAATCTCATTGGTAGTATGACTATGTGTCTATGGGATTCCGAATCAAGATAGGTGTATGTGATCTTTAACCTAAGACTTACGTCGCTATTACTTGCGACAATCAGTTTACTTTGGTATTGGTCATTTGGAGCTTTAACAGGTTACGTGTACGCCTATATTGGGTTTACTGAGAATCGTAGTGTATTGGATGTGATGTCAAGATGGGAGTATCACTTCAGTCATATGGAGATGATGGTCACACATGATACGATACTAGTACTCTTAAAAGCTGCAGCTATCAGGATAGTATGACTAGATCATGACTATCCGATTACAGAGACTAGTTACGCGGGATCCTATATATGCTTCTTAAGGGGCAGACACAGAGCAAGCCCTAGGCCTAGCATGTGACATATGATACTGGATCATATTATGCATTACATTGTATTTATACATCTGATACTGATAATATTCCTCGGAGGATAATTCTTGAGAATTGGGTAGGCACAGTGCTTTGCTAGAAGCCAACCATGTCTTGTAAATCGGTGAGAATGTGGTACGGGGTATGCATATGTCGGATAGTCCGACAACCGAATTTTCTGCCAACATATCCAGGAATCTCATGGGTCACTTCCCAAAGATTTACCAATGACATTTGACTCGAATAGAATTAATCTGGGATTATTTATGAGAGAGAAAATTAATCTGGGATTAATTGCGGCAATAATTAATTTGGGATTAAATTCGTATAAAAGAGAGAACGCGATTAATTTAGAATTAATCAATAAAATAATATATCGGATATATTAATAGAAATCAGATTTCAATACGAAATTAAAATTCGATTTTAATTCGGGCAAACAAATTAATTTGGAATTAATTCATAAGCGACTATCGTAATAGTTTTGATAGGCATAATTATTTAATTAAATTGGATTTAATTATGTCGCGACGACAAATTCATTTAATTCGGAATTAAACGAACCCGGGCCCAAGTCTAGTTGCGTGTTGTGTAAGCCAACTTAAATTTTGAATTTAAAAGTGGTGGGAACCACTTCACTTACATCAATTGTCAAAATATGATTTGAGTAGTTGGCAAAATTAAATGCTTCCTTTATTACACACACCAACCAATTTCTGGAAAATTGGAACAACTCACTTTCTCTTTTTCTTCTCCAAATGTCGTGAGCTTCTCTATTTGGTGTAGAAATTTTGTTTCAAAATTTTCATCAAGCTAGCACTTGGAGAGTTGATTAAGGTGATAGGGAAACTCACCCAAGGTTGGAACAAAAAATCTAAAGCTTGGAGCTTCATCCATTCAAATAAATTTTTGAAATTTCTCAACAAATCAATGTAAGTATTTCCACAACTTTACTTGATAATTCACACACAAATCATGTTTAGGATATTGGGAATGTCTTAGAGACACTAACAGTGTATACTTCCAACTATTAGGAATCACATGTGAGTCATTCAGTATTTGCTCCAACGAATACCCACACATCTATAAGAGCTTTCAAACCTCATAGTACATTGGGTTAAATCATTGGAACTCCAATTCTAATATACGATATGTGCTAGTCTTATAGGTTATAGGAATTTGACCATATTCCAAAATCAACGACTATGAATATTTACTTTAAGAATAATTTATAATAATCATATTATCCCAATGTCAGACCACCTAGTGTCTAATATTACTAAATAACTATTCTAAGGTCGATGTCATTCTTAGCATATTTATACATCAATCTAATATGCATAATGACATTATCATTAATAAGGTTTGAAATGGAAAAGTAGTTATTTTATTATAAATAATAAAATATAATGTACTATAAATTATTCAAATTGACGCTCCAAGCACAAACTTCAACAAACTCCCAGTTGCTTAGTGCCAATCCGGATGGTACAGTAGTCTCATCTCCTCCACATGTTTATCGGATAACTTATGAGGTAAGGCCTTGTAAACGGGTCTGCTATGTTGTCTATTCCTTGAACCTTCAAGACCACTATGTCTTTTCGTTCAATAATCTCTCTAATCATGTGATATTTTCTTTCCACTTGTTTAGACTTGGAATGCGCCTTCGGCTCCTTAGCCTGCGCAATGGCTCCGCTATTATCACAGTACAATGGGATCGAATCCGTATTACTAGGCACAATGCCAAGTTTCTGTGATAAATTTCTAATCAAAATAGCTTTTTTAGCAGCTTCTGAAGCCACTATAAATTCTGCATCAGTGGTGGAATCAACTGTTGAGTCTTGCTTTGAACATCGCCAACTAATTGCACTGCCATTAATGGTAAATATGTATCCGAATGTAGACTTTCTATCATCTAGATCTCCTTGGAAGTCGGAGCCTGTATAGCCCTTAACTTGTAGCTCATCTTCTCCATATATGAGAAACTTATCTTTAGTACCCTTGAGATATTTCAGGATATGTTTCACGATTGTCTAATGATTATTACCCAGATCAGATTAATATCGGCTAGTCACATGACGTCAAAACTGATTTCAGGTCTCGTACTTAGCATAACATACATAATGCTTCCAATACAAGAAGCATATGGCAAGTTAGACATTCTAACTCTTTCTTCATCAGTCTAAGGTGCCATTTTCTTCAAAAGATGTTTGTCATATCGGAAAGGTACATTTACTGCCTTGTAGTTGGTAAAACTGTACCTTTCTAACATTTTATCTATATACATTGATTGCGACAACCCTATTAGCTTCCTAACTCTATCCCAATAGAGCCTTATACCTAGTATATAGGAAGCTTCACCCATGTCTTTCATGGAGAAGTTCTTGCAAAGGTAGGCTTTCACAGTTTGCATCAATCTTGTATCATTTCTAATGATAAGGATGTTGTCTAAATACAAAACTAGGAAAACTATCATGCTCCCACTCACTTTCTTATAAACACATGGTTCTTCCTCGTTCTTGATGAATCCAAATAATCTAATTATCTAATCAAAATGACTATTTCAGCTTCGAGATACCTGTTTAAGTCCATAAATAGACTTTTGGAGCTTAAAACCAAGTTTGAAGTCTCGCTGGATATGAAACCCTCCGGTTGTTCCATATAGATATCCTCATCGAGGAATCCATTTAGGAAAACAGTTTTCATATCCATCTGCCATGTCTCATAGTCATGATATGCACCAATGGATAAAAGAATCCTAATGGATTTTAACATGTCTACTGGTGAAAAAGTTTCCTCATAGTCAATCCTAGGACATTGAGTGTAACCTTTCATTACTAGTCGGGCCTTTAAGGTTTCCACCTTTTCATCGGGCCCTCGCTTCCTTTTATAAACCCATTTACAACCAATATGTTTAACTCCTTCAGGAAGTTCAACCAAGTCCCAGACTTGATTTTCATGCATAGGATCAATCTCAAATTTCATGGCTTCCTACCATTTTCCCGAATCGATATCCAATATCGCCTATTTATACGTAGTCGGATCCATTTCCTCCAAGTGGAGAACATCAAGGCTCACATCATATATTAAAAAAATCTCTCAGGAGACCTTGATATTCTTTTCGACTTTTATAGAACCTATGTTGTGGATCATTCACCTAGTTGGATCGCTAGTTCCATCCCAGATCCCTTACTGTTGGGATTGAACTCACCGAGTTCAATATTTCTACAATTCCCACTTTCTTTAAAAAATTCCTTTTTCAAGAAAAGTGGAACAACGAACAACAAATACATTTTGTTGCTCATAATCATAGAATTGATATCCCAAAGAATTTTCAGGATGTTCAACGAACCTATATTTATACCCCATTTTGCTTAGATTATCCTGATGCACAACACTAAAGTATGTAGGACAACCCCAAATTTTAAATATCTAAGACTTGGATTTCTACCTAACTATATCTAATATGAGGTTGTAGAAATAGCTTTTGATGGAACTCTATTAAGTATGTGGGCAGCAGTAAGTAAAGCATAACCCTTAATGTAATATGGAAGATCTGTATAACTCACATAGATCATACCATATCCAATAAAGTACGATTTCTCCGCTCAAACACACCATTGTGTTGAGGAGTTACTGGTGGGCTATATTGGATGAGAATCACATTCTCTCTTATATAACTTATGAATTCATCACTCATGTATTCACCGCCTCGATCTGATCGAATGCACTTGATGAATTTATCGATTTATTTTTCTAATATTCATTTCAGAATATTTTAAACTTATCAAATATTTCTGATTTATGTCTCATCAAATAGACATATTCATATCTTAACTTATCATCCGTGAAAGTCACTAAGTATGTTGAATCATCATGAGCGGCATGATTTAATGGACCACACACATCGCTCTGTATTAGCTCCAATAAATCTTCATCATGTTATCCAACACCAAGAAATGGGTCATTTTTCATTTTCTCTTGGATGTATGACTCAAAAATCAGATAAGGATATAAGGTAGATTATCAATCAAACCATCCTTAACCAATTTTGATAGACGTATAACACCTATGTGACCTAATCTCATATGCCATAATTCAATATTATTTAATTCAGATATTCTACTTGTATTTTCCTCAATATTAAAGACATCTGTATATGTTTCCATAACATAGTGACCGTTAGATAAAGAACGTTCACAAATTGTCTTTATCATATAAACATAAAATACTATCTTTAATGTTTATTTTATATCCCTCTTTATCCAATATCAGTAATGATATTATTTGTCTGATAAGAGAGGGTATATAATAACAGTCATGTAAATCTAAATTATTTCCATTAGGGAGATCGAGAATAATCGTTCATTTGGATTTGATATACAATGCCTCGTAATTGCCACCTCTAAGCTCGATCTCCTATTTGTTTAGCCTTCTTTTAACTCTCATGAATTGCAAGTACTTGCAAATATGAGTAAGACTACCGACGTTTAACACCCAACCACTATTTACATATAAGGCTAATGAGATGTAAATAATATGAAAAATACAAAGTGTACATGGGGTTCCTGATTTTCCTTTTAGCTCTGGACAATCTTTCTTCCAGTGTCCATACTCCTTGCAGTGTAGACATACATCACAAGTAACATTCGGTCTTGCAGTTTGTTTCTTGAAATATTTTTTCTTATTTTCCATTTTAATCTTCTTAGAAGTCTTTGAAGAGCTTGCTCCACCATGAAGGTACAAAATGGGATTCCTTTTCTTCAAATCATGTTTCGCCGAGCGTAATATATTGTGAAGCTCTTCATATGTGGCTTGCATCAAATTCATCACAAAGCCATCATATGTATCAGGTAAAGAAGATAAAATCATATTTTGGCCTAGCCTTTTATCTATCATAATGTCATGTTTTTCCATATATCAGATCTGGTCAATCATGTTCAAAACATGAATGTTAATCACTTATTCATCTTTGAGCGCGTAGCATGGAATAATTCCTTGGACCTCCGATATATCGTAATTTCTTGATTTACTTCGAACAACTCTTTGAGTGTTCTTATAATACTCCAAGAATTTGGTATATTTATGTACTGACTAAGAAAATTAGGAATAATTTCGACAGACATTAGATTGAGCATAACATACCTCAATCTTTCTGACTCCAAGACAAGGCAGATACTCATTTCCTATTCAAAATAGTTTTCATCTCCTTTCAGTTTATTAGAATCTAAACGTCGCATTTTCATACGCTCCTAGGTCTGATGCTTAGTGTCATGACGTTGGAAGGTCAGTGCTGCGAGGCTCCCATAGGCAGTGAGCTATTTCAACCCTTAAATCAATCCTAAACACATTTAATTTTCTCATATCATTTCAATACACTTTAAAACCAATTTGGACATAAAAACCAACCACAATGCGACGTAGAGTCTTGGAAGTGGAGACGCTCCAAAGTGTGAGAGCTAAACGTATCGGCATCATGACATGGAAGAGTGTGAGTCGCGATGCTCCTAGGTCTTATGCTTAGTGTCGCGACGCTGAAAGGTCAGTGTTGCGATGCTTCCCTAGCCACTGAGCAATTTCAACCTTTAAATCAATCATAAACACTTTCAATTTTCGCCTATCATTTTAATACACCTTAGAACCAATTTTAATGTCAAAAACAACCATAACATATGTTATAAAACTAACATACATGAATTCTAAAAACATGTATGTATTTATTTGAATCAAAACACAAACCAATTCTAAAAATATTACATATATTTGAAAATCCATTCGTCGTAGGCTATCCGAGTTGTGCTTAGGAAAAATATAATACACCGTGAAGTTTCCGAGACGCACATTTCATGTCGATATGTCCATGATTCTTTACAACTGATGTGATCCACCCTAGGTGATCAACTTTGGATAAAGTTTTAAGAATCTTGACTTACTTACATGGATACCTAAACCCCTTATAGTATACATACGGGCCGACATATTCTATCTTGATTCGCACATGATTAACGAGTGTATCGGTCCACACCCAGCGAATATCTTGAGGCCAGACCATGAAAAGTTTCTGAAAAACATGGCATCAAAGTGTAGAGGATCTCACATAAAATCAGTGTTATCCTCTAGTCAAATGATCACATATGCTACTCGACTCGAGGGGATTTCTATTGACGATGGTGCGTACTTCCAACTATAAGGAATCACCTATGAGTCATTAAGTATTCAGTTCAACCAGTACCCACATGTCTATACGATCTTCCAAAGCTCATGGTACATTTGGTTAAACCATTTGAACTCCAATTCCAATATACGACATGTGCTAGACTTCTAGGTTATAATAATTCGACCGTATTCCAAAATCGACGACTAGGAATATATATATATATATATAATTGAAATACTTATCCCAATATCGGACCACTTAGTGTCCAATATTACTACATGACTATTCTAATGTCGACGTCATTCTTAGCATATTTATATATCAATCTAATATGCATAATGGAAATACCATTAATAAGGTTTGAAATGAAAATATAGTTATTTTATTAATAAATAATAAAATATAATGTACTATACATTATCCGGATTAGCGCTCCAAGCATCAACTCCAACAAACTCCCACTTTGTTAGTGCCAATCTGGATGGTACCTCAGTCCCATCTCCTCCTCATGTTTATCGAATAAATTAGGAGGTAAGGCCTTAGTAAGCGGGTTTGCTATGTTTTCTAGTCCTTGAACCTTCAAAACAACTATAACTTTTCGTTCAATAATATCTCTAATCACGTGATATTTCCTACCCACATGTTTAGACTTGGAATGGGTCCTCGGATCCTTAGCCTGCGCGATGGATCCATTATTAGCATAGTACAATGGGATCGAATCCTTAATACTAGGCACAATGCTAAGTTCTGTGATAACACAACTTCTTTAGCAGCTTCTAAAGCAGCTATAAATTCCGCCTCAGTGGTGGAATCAACTGTTGGGTCTTGCTATGAACATCGCTAACTAACTGTACCATTATTAAGGGTATATATATATATATATATATATAATATATATATATATATATATATATATATATATCTGGATGTAGACTATCTATCATCTGGATCTCCTTGGAAGTTAGTGTCTATATAACCCTTAAATTGTAGCTCATCTTCTCCTTATATGGGAAACTTATCCTTAATACCCTTAAGATATTTCAGGATATGTTTCATGGCTGTCCAATGATCATTACCTGGATCAGATTGATATGGGCTAGTCACAATGACACTGAAACTAATGTCAGGTCTCGTACATAACATAACATACATAATGCTTCCAAGAAGCATATGACAAGATAGAAGTTCTAACTCTCGCTTCCTCGGTTTGAGGTGCCATTTTCTTTGAAAGACGTATGTCATATCGGAAAGGTACATTTACTGCCTAGTATTTGGTAAAAAATCATACCTTTCTAATATTTTATCTATATACGTTGATTGCGATAACCATATAAGCTTCATAATTCTATCCCAGTAGAGCCTTATACCTAGCATATAAGAAGATTCACCCATGTCTTTCATGGAGAAGTTCTTGCAAAGATATGCTTTCATAGTTTGCATCAATCCTGTATCGTTTCTAATGATGAGGATGTGGTCTACATACAAAACTAGGAAAACTATCATGCTCCCACTCACTTTCTTATGAACACACAGTTATTCCTCGTTCTTGATAAATCTAAATAATCTAATTATCTCATCAAAATGACTATTCCAGCTTCGAGATTCATGTTTAAGTCCATAAATAGACTTCTGGAGCTTACAAACCTAGTTTAAAGTCTTATTGGATACGAAAACCCTCTGGTTATTCCATATAGATATCCTCATAGAGGAATTCATTTAGGAAAGCAGTTTTCACATCCATCTGCCATATCTCACAGTTATGATATACAACAAAGGGTAAAAGAATCCTAATGGATTTTAGCATGGCTATTGATGAAAAAGTTTCCTCATAGTCAATCCTAGGACATTGAGTATAACCTTTAGCTACCAGTTGGGCCTTAAAGGTTCCACCTTTCCATTGGGCCCTCGCTTCCTTTTGTAAATGTTAGTGTCCTAGACATGTCCAAGGTCTCTAAACATGATTTGTGTGTGAATAAATCAAATGGAGTTGCGGAAATACTCACTTTGATCGGATGAGAAAAATTCAAAACTTTCATTATTGTAGAAGCTCCAAGCTTTGTTGTAGAGTTCCAAAACTTGGGGTGAGTTCCCTATCACCTTTCTTTGACTCCTTTAAGTGCTAGCTAAAACAATTTGAAAGAAAAGTTTCTCCTCCAAGAAGAAGAAATTCGGCCAAAGAGGGAGAAAGAGAGAAGATGATGAATAGATGATGTGTGTTTTCAAAAAAACAATTACCAAATTTATATTAACTTGGTAGGTGTGATGTGTAATAAATCCAATTTACTTTTTGCCAACTACTTACATCACAAATAGTGACAAGTGATGTAAGTCATGGGTCTCACCCATTTAATTACAAATCTAGTTGGCTTACACAACACACTTTGGGCTCGGGTTCGTTTAATCCGATTAAACAAATTTTCCGTCGCGACTTAATTAAATCCAATTTAATTAAATAATAATGCCTAGCAAAATTATTACGAAAGTTGCTTACGAATTAATTCAAAATTAATTCGTTCGCTTGAATTAAAATCCAATTTTAATTACGTATTAAAATCCAATTTCAATTAATATATCCGATATATTATTTTAGCCCAAATAAATAAATTAAATAGAAAAATCCAATTTGACTATTAAATTTATTTTACCGATTAATTCCAAATTAATCGCGTTCTCTCTTCTAGATGAATTAATCCCAGATAAATTCTTACCGTAATTAATCCCAGATTAATTTCTCTCTCATAATTAATCCCAGATTAATTTCGTTCGAGTCAAATGTCATCGGTGAATCATTGGGAAGTGACCCAAGAGATTCCTGGATATGTTGGCAGTAAATACGGTCGTCGGACTATCCGACACGTGCGTACCGCATACCACGTTCTCACCGATTTACAAGACATGGTTGGCTTCTAGCAAAGCACCGTACCTATCCAATTCTTTAGAAATATTCAATGAGGAATATATAATCTGTATCAGGCATAGTATACAAAGTATTGCGTAATACGATCCAGTATCAGATGTCACATGCTAGGCCTAAGGCTGGAATATGTCTGCCCTGTACGAAGCATCTATTGGATCACAAGCAACTAGTCTCTGTAATCAGATAATCATGACTTAGTCATACTATCCCGATAGCTGTAACATTTAAAAGTACTAGTTCTGTATCCTGTGTGATCATCATCTCCATATGACTGAAGCTATACTTCCATCTTGACATCACACCAAATACACTATGATTCTCAGTATACCTAGAAGAGGCGTACACAGAACCTGTTAAAGCTCTGGATGATCAAAACCAAAGTATACTGATTGTTGCAAGTATTAGCGATGCAAGTCTCAGGTTAAGACCATATACACCTACCCTGATTCAGATTCCCATAGACAATAGTCATATTACCCATGAGATTCCGAGGGGTCTATCCAGAGCGAAGCTGTTTCCGGTCCAACGGCTAACAGAACCTCCTATCAAACTTGCATAAGTATCCAATACTTAAATATATGAGAACTATACTGTTAAGCTTCCATAACGCTCACAAGTGTAATATTAGTTTATTCCGCATTATCGATGTCCGGTCTCGATAATACTACGACTAGAGATATTTAATGATTAAACCTTCGTGGATTAATACTGTCTCATATCTTATTAATCCGGTACTAATCATATGGACTTTTATAATTTATATATCCAAGTAAACCAATTACAAAATGATAAAAGAGCAATTTCCTTTTTCATACAGTTAATTTGTACAAAAACACCATGTCTTTTACAATAGTGATGCTATGGGTCATAATTGTCCAACAATCCCCACTTGGCCTATAGCCAATCACTCAAGTGTCAAACACTTGAACTTTGTAAGGGTCGCTCAAATGTTTAGTGAGATATAGCTTTCGTCAGCGCATATGTAAGGTTATCATCTGAAACGATCTTGACATCGCCACAATGTATGATCTCACAGATCAGATGAAACCGTCAAAGTACATACTTGGATCATTGATGAGATCGTAATTCCTTAGCCTGTGCTGTAGCCCAACTCAGCTGCTAACAGAACTACTCCTAATCCAATTAGGAATTTTATAGATCCAAAATGCTTCTTTTGCTGCCTCAGCCGCATCAATGTATTCTGCTTTTATTGTTGAATCGGCAACAGTATCTTGCTAGGAAGATTTCCAGCTCATTGTTCCGTTGTTCAAATAAAAAATGTACCCTGATTGCGACTTACAGTCGTCTTTATCGGTTTGGAAACTTACATCGGTGAACCCAGTCACCTCAAGTTATCCTTCTCCATATACTAAGAAAGCATCATTAGTTCGTCTAAGATACGTAAGGATGTTCTTAACAGTAATCCAGTGACCATCACATGGATCGGCCTGATAGTGATTGCAGATGCTCAAAGCATATGAGACACCAGGTCGCGTACATATCATGACATGCATGATCGATCCGACTGCTTAAGCGAACGAGATCTGATTCATTGAATCTCTCTCATCTTGAGTTTTAGGGCACATGTCCTTAGATAGAGAGATGCCATGTGACACTGGAAGCAGCCCCCTTGTTGGAGTTTCTACGGCCCTAAGGATCGATTATCAAGCAAGAAATAAACATGCGAATACATCACGGAGTTGCGGAATACTCACATCGATCGGTTGAGCGACGCGCGAGGCAACAAAAAATTATTTTCTGCCCACTGTGAAGCTCACGGCAGTGAGCTGCTGCAATCCACCATTTTCGGCCATTGTTGGTCCTCCAAGCAAGCTCCAAGCTTCGTCAAACGATTCCATGCTCATTGGGGGACTTCCCTATCACCTTCGCATGATCCCGTAGTGTGCTAGCACTCTCGATTTTGCCACAAAATCACGACTTTTGCTTCCCATTTTCTTCTTGGCTCACGGCAGTGAGCTGCCAAACCAGAGGAAAAACAGCCCTCCATGGGCATGAGAGAGAGAGATAGATGGAAGAGAGAGATGAATGTAGTTGGTTAAAATGTGTATCTAATACACAATATATATTTTCAAAAAATAAATAAAGGATTTACCAAATATTTGGCTTTCCAAAAGTCAAATAATCAAATCCAACAACCATTCCAACAACTACCATCAAGTCACATCAATCAATCAAGTGTCACATCACTCAAAGTGACATGTGATTTGACGCTTGATGCGACTAGCAATTTGACACTTGATTTGACTTACGTGTCGCACTCGCATTCAAAATGCGAATGCGCTAGCAAACAATCCCGAGCTCAGGTTTGCTAATTCCAAATTAATGAATTTCAAAATCACTATTCATATCGCTAACAATTAATTCTAAATTAACTCGTTCGCCCGAATTAAAATCTAATTTTAATTCTGCGTCGAAATCCAATTTCGTATAATATATTGAATATATTAATTAATCGATTAATTCCAAATTAATCGCTCTCTCTCTTTAATTGATATTTTATCCCAGATAAAATATCTCCGTAATTAATCCCAGATTAATTTTCTCTCTCATCTAATTAATCCTAGATTAATTAAAAGTGCGAGTCATGCGTCATCGGTGAATCTTCGGGAAGCGACCCATGAGATCCCCAGATATGTTGGCAGTAAATTCGGTCGTCGGACTATCCGAACACGTAAGTACCTAGTACTACGTTTGTACCGATTTACAAGACAAGGTTGGCTTCTAGCAAAGCGCCATGCTTACCTAATTCTCCAGAAATATCCTTACAGGATTATAAGGATCTATATCAGGCGTGGTATACGTAGTATTGTGTATTTTGATCCAGTATCAGATGATCACATGCAAGGCCTGGGGTTGGTACAGTGTCTGCCCCGTACGAAGCATATATCAGATTACGAGCAACTAGTCTCTTTATTTTTGGATAATCATGACCAAGTCATATTATCCCGAATGTTGCAACCTTTTAAAAGAACCAGTTCTGTATCCCTACGCGATCATCATCTCCATATGACTGGAGTGATACTTCCGTCTTGACATCACACCCAACACACTACGATTCTCGATATACCCAAAAGAGGAGTACACAGAACCGGTTAAAGCCCTGGACGACCACAACCAAAGTATATTGATTGTCGCAAGTATTAGCGGTGCAAGTCTCAGGTTAAGACCAAATACTCCCACCCTGATTTCAGACTTCCATAGACACATAGTCATACTACCAATGGAATTCCGAGGGGGTCTATCCAGAGCGAAGCTATTTCCCGTACCATCGGTAAAACACAACCTCCTATTACACTTGCATGAGTATCCTATACCCAAATATATGAGAACTATGTCGTTGTGCCCTCACAACGCGCACAAGTGTAATACTAGTCTTTTACGTATTTATCGATGTCCGATCTCGATAATACTCTGACTAGGGATATTTAATGATTTATGCTTCGTGGACTGATACTGTCTCATATCATTCTCAATCTAGGAATAAATCATAGGGACCTCCTATCATTTATACATCTTGGTGATCTAATCACAAATGATAAGAGTGCAATCTCCTTTGTCACATAGTTAATTTGTACAACAACACCATGATCTGTACAAATAGTGACGCTATGGGTCATAATTGTCCAACAATCTCCCACTTGGCCTATAGCCAGTCACTCGAGTGTCTAACACCTGACCTATATACGGTTGGCTCAAATTGCTGAGAAATTCTTTCGTCAGCGGATTTGCAAGATTATCGTCTGACACGATTTATATGATCATCACATCGCCACGATGTATGATCCGGATGAATCAGATGAATAGTCAAAGTATGTATCTGGATCGTTGATGAGACCATTAATTCTTTAGCCTGTGCTGACGCCTAGCTCAGCTGCTAACAGAACTATATCTAATCTAATTAGATTTATTATCGAACCAGAAGTCTTTTATTGCTTCCTCAGCTGCAGCAATAACCCGCATTAGATGTTTATTCGGTAACAGTATATTGCTTGGAAGATTTCCAGCTCACTGTTCCATTATTCAAACTGTATAGTACCGTTGTTTGACTTATAGTCGTTTAATCGGTTTGGAAACTTGCAATAGTGATCACAGTCACTTCAAGTTCTCCATCTCTATAGTTAAGGCAGCATCCTTAGTTCTCTAAGATACTAACGGATGTTCTTAACATCAATCCAATGACTATCACTAGGATTAGCCTGATTGTGAATCCATATGCTCAAAGCGTATGAGAAACCAGGTCACGTACATTATTAATGTACGAGTTCTCGGAGAGTTTTCTCGAAAGCCAAGCTTTCACCGATTAGGGCTTAAAATTTGGGTAAATTGTATTTGAGCATGTTTTAATGAAATTGGATGAATTAGTATGCTTAATACATGTTTAATTGAGGATTGATTTGATCAATTTGATGAAATTATGTTTGGAACATTTTTTCCCCAAAATTTTGGCATGGCCGAATGGTGCCCTAAATGTGATCTTGGTGATTTTTTGATTTTGATTCATTGGATGACTTAAAATCATTCGGGAAATGTTGATTTAGAATTTGATTGGATTAAATTCGGAATTGATATAAATATCCCCAAATTACCGAGAACAATATAAGCATGATTAGGTTTGATTTTTTGATAAAATGTGTTGGACATGTTTTGTTATTGTTGAACATGATTAATTAGGCTAATTGGTGTTTTGGAAATGTTAATTGGGTAATTAATGTGTTATACGCTTTGTGTAATTAAATTGGGAATTTGGAATTTGTAATTTAATTATATTGGGCCTAATTTTGGAAGTTGGACTTTGAAAGTTGTTATTGGGCTTATGGGCTTGGTTGTACTAAGTTGGGTTTATGCAAAATTGGTTGGATCCAATTGCGCCCAAAACCACCTCCATAAAGCCCAAATGTGACTAATGGACCTTTAAAATTAATTGGCCTAAATTTACAATTTACCCAAATTTTAAGCTCTAATCGGTGAAAGCTTGGCTTTCGAGAAAACTCTCCGAGAAACCGTACATTGAAAAATGTACGTGGCCTGGTGTCTCATACGCTTTGAGCATATGGATTCACAATCAGGCCAATCCAAGTGATAGTCACTGGATTGACGTTAAGAACATTCGTTAGTATCTGAGAGAACTAAGGATGCTGTCTTAATCTGTGGAGAATGAGAAACTTGAAGTGACTGGGATCACTACTGCAAGTTTCCTAAACTGATTAAATGACTATAAGTCGCAAACGGTACTATACAGTTTCAATAACGGAACAATGAGCTGGAAATCTTCCAAGCAAGATACTGTTACCGAATAAACAACAAATGCGGATTATTGCTGCAGCTGAGGCAGCAATAGAAGCCATTTGGGTCGATAACAAATCTAATTAGATTAGATATAGTTCTGTTAGCAGCTGAGCTAGGCGTCATCACAGGCTAAAGAATTAATGGTCTCATCAACGATCCAGATACATACTTCAATATTCATCTGATTCGTTCGGATCATACATCGTGGCGATGTGATGATCGAATAAATCACATCAGATGATAATCATGCAAATCCGCTAACGAAACCCTTTTCCCAGCAGTTTGAGCCAACCGTACATAGATCGGGTGTAAGACACTCGAGTGACTGTCTATAGGCCAAGTGGGAGATTGTTGGACAATTATGACCCATAGCGTCACTATTTGAACAGATCACGGTGTTGTTGTACAAATAACTATGTGACAAATGAGATTGCTCTCTTATTATTTGTGATTAGATCACCAAGATATATAAATGATAGGAGGTCCCTATGATTTGTTCCTGGATTGAGAATGATATGAGACAGTATCAGCCCACGAAGGATAAATCATTAAATATCCATAGTCAGAGTATTATCGAGATTGGACATCGATAAATACGTAAAAGACTAGTATTACACTTGTGCGCATTGTGAGAGCATAACGGTATAGTTCTCATATATTTGGGTATAGGATACTCATGCAAGTGTAATAGGAGGTTGTGTTTTACCGATGGTACGGGAAGCAGCTTCGCTCTAGATAAACCCCCTCGAAATTCCATTGGTAGTATGACTATGTGTCTATGGAAGTCTGAAATCAGGGTAGGTGTATTTGGTCTTAACCTGAGACTTGCACCGCTAATAATTACGACAATCAATATACTTTGGTTTTGGTCGTCCAGGGCTTTAACCGGTTTCTGTGTACGCCTCTTCTGGGTATATCGAGAATCGTAGTGTGTTGGGTGTGATGTCAAGATGGAAGTATCACTCCAGTCATAGTGGAGATGATGGTCACGTAGGATACGGTATTGGTTCTCTTAAATGCTGCAGCTATCGGGATATTATGACTAGGTCATGTATATCCGATTATAGAGACTAGTTACTAGACATCCGACATGTGCTTCGTACGGGGCAGACACAATTCCAGCCCCAGGCCTAGCACGTGATCATCCGAAACTGGATCGACATACGCAATACTACGTATACTACGCCTGATATAGATCGCTTATTCCTGTAAGCATGTTTAGGGAGAATTGGGTAAGCATGGCGCTTTACTAGAAGCCAACATTGTCTTGTAAATCGGTATAAACGTAGTACTAGGTACTTACGTGTTCGGATAGTCCGACGACTGAATTTACTGCCAACATATCCGGGGATCTCATGGGTCGCTTCCCGAAGATTCACCGATGACGTATGACTCGCACTTTTAATTAATCTGGGATTAATTTGAGAGAGAAAATTAATCTGGGATTAATTGCGGAGATATTTTATCTGGGATAAAATATCAATTAATGAGAGATAACGATTAATTTGGAATTAATCGATAAATTAATAAATTCGATATATTAATTGAAATTGGATTTCGACGCGGAATTAAAATCGGATTTTAATTCGGGCGAGCGAATTAATTTAGAATTAATTCGTTAGCGACATGAATAGTGATTTCGCTAGGCATAATCATTTAATTACGTCGCAACGGAAAATTGGTTAATTTGGAATTAGCGAACCCGAGCCCGGGATTGTTTGCGAGCGCATTCGCATTTCGAATTCGAGTGCGGCACGCAAGTCACATCAAGCGTCAAATCATTAGTCACATCAAGCGTCAAATCAAATGTCACTTTGAGTGATGTGACAAGTTGTCACTTGATTTAGTGATGTGAATAGTGATGGAAGTGGTTGGCAATTAAGGCTTGACTTTTTGTAATTGCTAAATCATTTATTTAATTTTTTGAAAATGGAATATTGTGTATTAGATACACAAAATGATAAACAAATATATAACTTCCATTCTCTCTCTATTGCTCACGTTTTTTGGGAGCCAAATTTGCTTCCTCTCTCTCGGCCAAACAGGCTAGTTCTTCTCTTCTTATTTTCTGGTTTGACCGAATACAAGGTGAAGAAATTGATGATTTTGTGGAAAAATCAAAGGTGCTAGCACACAAATGAGTCCATACAAAGGTGATAGGGAACTCACTACATGAGCAAGGAATCAACACAAGCTTGGAGCTTGCATGGAGGACCACCCAAAGCCGAAAATGGAGGACATGGAAACTGCCACTACCGTGACTTGCAAAAGGGAGGAGCATAAATTTTTGTTCTTCGTAGCATCCAATCCGTTCGATGTGAGTATGATTCTGCCATTCTCCTTTGTTGTATTCACTTGTTTTCATTGCTTGATAATGATCCCTGGACCTTAGAGAATCCAACAATGGTATCTTGAGCCAATATTGAGCATGAAAATGATTTAGGGTTAAAAATTGGGTCAATTGATTTTGAGCATGATTTAATTAAATTGGATGTTTGTATATGCTTAAATCATGTTGAATTGAAGTTTGATTGGATCAATTTCAATAAAATTGGTTTAGAACAATTTTGCCCAATTTTGGAGGCTTGGCCGAAATATGGATGCCCTAAATTGTCTTGGATTTTTTATTTTTTGATCATTGGATGTGTTGGAAATCAATTGGGGATATTGATTTAATGTTTAATTGGATTCAATTGGATTGAATTAAAATTGGACATAATTTCCCCACAAAGCCGAGACATACAATAGCATGATTGGGTTTGATTTTTTGATCAAAATGTGTTGGACACTAATTGATGTAATTAAGCATGATTAATTGTAATATTTGGTGTTTTGGAAATATTGATTTGGGTAATTAATTGTGTTATACACTTTGTGTAATTAAATTTGGAATTTGGAATTTGCTAATTTAATTATTTGGGCTTAAAATTGGATTTGGGCTTGAATTGTTGTAAATGGGCTTATTGGGCTTGGTTGTACCAAGATGGGTTTAGGCAAAATTGGTTGGATCCAATTAGGCCCAAAACTGCATCCATAAGCCCAAAATGCGACTAATGGGCCTTTAAAGTTTAATTGGGCCTAATGGGCCTAAATTGATTTCTGGGCTTATGGGGTCACTCCCGGATTGGACTTTGGTTATTGGGTTCGACCCGAGTTGACCAAAAGTCCACGCCTTAAGAAATTAATTAAAAGCCCATTGGACTTTAATAAAATTGACGTTGGACGTTAATCGGGCTTTGAGACCCGTAACGATTAAATTTGGAATTTAAATCGTAAAGGTTTATTAATAAAGTGTAATATTTAATTTAGAATTAAATAAGTGAATTAGTATTAAATACAAATTGAATTGGATTTAATTATGTAGTTTAATTTAATTCGAGAATTCGTACTTTGAGTACTTATTCGCAAAACGAGTTTGACTCGCGCAAAATCAAATCGTTGTTTGAACATTGGATGGTCATTAATTATCAGATTAATTAATTTGATTAGATTGATTGATAGCATGCTTGTGTGAATACATGGTTGCGATGCGTGAATAATGTATATCGGATGGATATTAGATGGGTGGGGCAATTTTAGAAATTGTTGTAATAAATTTGGAATTTATTAATTAGACCTGCGTGTCCAGCCTTATCACCTCCTTATTCTTTGTATTCTCTTCTCACCTATTCCCCTCAATGTAAATGAGGTTTTATTAGAAGTGTAGTGTAACGGGTAGAAGTAAATACACGTGCTAGCGGGAGAGAGAAAGGGAGAGATTTGATCTAGGATCAATGTGTAAAGTATCCATCCGCATATCATTATTATTTTATTATACGCGTTTTATTATGTGTTTAGATTGCATGTTTAAGGGTGTATGATGATGAGACCTTAACAAAGATAATAAATTGGTTGCCAATTTGCACGCGAAAAACCCTCACAAAATATTAAGTGTTTTTCCTTCCATTGAGTGATTCTCACTCAAGATCCGAGACTGGCATTGGCTTGTTGGCCAAAGTCAAGGCCTTTGTCCGTCGAGGATGTGTTTGAATCACGAAAGCTTTGTTCCATGTCAGTGTCTTGTCCAAGTTGTGGTTTGTTGGCGAAAGTCAAGACCACTTCTTGTCCATCGACATTGATTACGAAGCTTTCCATGGTCAATGGGTCACGCTTGACTGGGATCACTAAGTTTGTTGTGCCAAAGCCAAAGCTTAGTTGATTCAGAGGAAAAAAGGTTAGGTAATACATTGGATGTATTGGCATATATAAGATATATGTTTCGGACTTGGATGTCCCCCTACTGGATCTAGGAATTGGATTGGATCCAATTGATCTTAGAGATCTACCTAGTTAATTATCATACAATTTGTTGGCCAAAGTCAAGATTGTGTGATATTTAACGGGATCCTAGCCCGCTAGGAAACACGGTTTCCCGAGTACTCGACAGAGGGTTAGAGGCTCGCCTAAAAATAGTGGGAGGCAAGAATTGAATTTGCAATATTCGTTTAATTACTTGCCATACGCGCTCAAATCAAATATCATTCGTCAAATAAATTAAATGTTAGTTGGACTAATATTTAAATTGTTATTTTAATAAATAGTTGGACTATATTCAAACTATTCATTTATAATTGATTTTATAATTGGATTATAGTAATCAATATATTTGATTTAATCTATTAATTATAGTTGATTAAATAGTTGGACTATAGTAATCATTATAATAAATAGTACCGAAATCGTTGATTAAATAGTTGGACTATTAGAATCAAGATAGAAATTGAAAGATTGACATTTAAAACATAATCCTGGGGAAAATGTATTTAAATGGTTTAATTTTCAAATTGGGAATAAATTTCAGGATGGTCCTGGAAAATAATAAGTTACTTTATTTGATAAAATAACATTTTATACCTAAGCCCGAAGTTAAGCAAATAGTAGAGCATAATCTTTGGAAGATTCATGTGATGATAACATTAGTGCTTAATCCATTAAGCTTGTCGCAGTAGACTCCTTAATTTCTTTGTCAGAACTAAGGGTTAGATCCTTAAAGTTTGATACATAAATTGAAGGATCTTCATAAATCTATGCTTAGATTTTAGAAGTACTAAAATTGCAATAATAACTCTTTGAGAGTTAATGACTATTCTCAAGGAGACAAAGTCAAAATTTGCAATAAGGCAAGTAGCGCAAGGCGCACCTTACTTCGATATTCTAGAAAATGGAATATTGTGTATTAGATACACAAAATGATAAACAAATATATAACTTCCATTCTCTTTCTATTGCTCACGTTTTTTGGGAGCCAAATTTGCTTCCTCTCTCTCGGCCAAACAGGCCAGTTCTTCTCTTCTTATTTTCTGGTTTGATTGAATACAAGGTGAAGAAATTGATGATTTTGTGGCAAAATCAAAGGTGCTAGCACACAAATGAGTCCATACAAAGGTGATAGGGAACTCACTACATGAGCAAGGAATCAACACAAGCTTGGAGCTTGCATGAAGGGCCACCCAAAGCCGAAAATGGAGGACATGGAAACTACCACTGCCGTGACTTGCAAAAGGGATGAGCAGAAATTTTTTTTCTTCGTAGCATCCAATCCGTTCGATGTGAGTATGATTCCGCCATTCTCCTTTGCTGTATTCACTTGTTTTCATTACTTGATAATGATCCTTGGACTTTAGAGAATCAAACATGCTCATCAACAGGTAATGGTAACAGATCTAATGGAGTTAGTGGCTGAAAACCATAAACAATTTGAAATGGTGAATAATATGTAGAAGAATGAATGCTACGGTTATATGAAAATTCAATAAAAGGAAAACAATTGTCCCAAGTTTTTAAGTTCTTAAAGATAATAGTACGCAATAACTGAGTCAAAGTCCTATTAACCACCTCGGTTTGTCCATCAGTTTGGGGGTGACAAGTAGTAGAATACAAAATTTTAGTTCCCAACTTACCCCATAAAACTTTCCAAAAGTGACTAAGGAATTTAACATCACGATCTGAAACTATTCTCCGTGGAATTCCATGGAGTCGTACTACTTCTCTAAAGAACAAGTCAGTAATATTAGTGACATCATCAGTATTATGACATGCTATAAAGTGTGCCATCTTACTGAACCTATCAACCACTACAAAAATGGAATCTCTACCCCGCCTAGTCCTAGGTAAACCCAATATAAAGTCCATTGATACATCTACCCATGGCTCGCTAGGTACAGGAAAAGGTGTATACAAACCATGAGGCATAACCTTAGATTTAGCCTTTTTACAAGTTAAGCATTTATCACACAAATGCTCAATATCTCTCCTCATTTTAGGCCAATAGAAATGTTCACTCAAAACTCCTAAGGTCTTGGCAATGCCAAAGTTCCCCATTAAACCTCCCTCATGCGCTTCCCTAACTAATAATTCACGCATACTACAAACATGAATGCATAATCTATTTTCCTTAAATAGAAACCCATCATGTTGGTAGAATTTACTAAAGGTAGACTTTTCACATGCAGCATAGATAGTACTGAAGTCAATATCATTTTCATAAAGTTCTTTAATAAATTCAAACGCAAACATTCTTGCATTCAATGAAGTAAGTAAAGCATACATTCACGATAGTGCATCAGCGACAATGTTTTCCTTACCTTGTTTGTAGCGGATTACGTATGGAAATGTCTCAACAAACTCTAACCATCGTGCGTGCTATTTGTTTAGCTTACCTTGACCTTTCAAATGCTTTAATGACTCATGATCTGTATGGATCACAAACTCTCGAGGCCATATATAATGATGTCAAGTCTTAAGGGCTCTCACTAGCCTATACAACTCCTTGTCGTATGTGGGGTATCTCAAAACTGCTCCGTTAAGCTTCTCACTAAAGTAGGCAATTGGCCATTTTTCTTGCATAAGAACCGCTCCAATGCCTAATCCAGATGCGTCACATTCAATCTCAAATGTCTTCTCAAAGTTGAGTTGCTCCAAAACGGGTGCACTGCACAACTTCATTTTAAGATCCTAGAATGCACGCTCCTGCTCTTCTTCCCATTTAAAGCCAACAGTTTTCTTCACTACTTCAGTCAGTGGTGCTGCAATACTGCTGAAGTCTCTAACAAATCTACGGTAGAAGCTCGCTAATCCATGGAAGCTTCTGACTTCGGTCACAGTTGTTGGTGTAGGCCAATCCTGAATTGCCTTTACCTTTTCCACATCAACTTCGATGCCATCTGCACTTACAACAAAACCAAGGAAAAACATTATATCCATATAAAAAGTGCACTTATCAATGTTAGCATACAGTTTCTCATGCCTTAACACATCAAGAACATGCTTCAAATACGTAACATGCTTATCTATTGTTTTACTGTAAACTAAGATGTCATCAAAATAAACTACAACAAACCTACCTATAAATGCACGCATAACATGATTCATCAATCTCATAAATGTGCTAGGTGCGTTTGTAAGACCAAATGGCATAACTAACCATTCATACATGCCATACTTGGTCTTAAATGCAGTTTTCCACTCATCTTCATTTTTCATGCGAATTTGATGGTATCCACTCTTTAAATCAATCTTACTAAAAATTTTGGAACCATGCAACTCATATAACATGTCATCTAGTCTAGGAATAGGGTGACGATACTTTACTGTTATATTGTTGATCGCTCGATAATCAACGCATATACGCCATGTCCCATGTTTCTTAGGAACTAGAAGAACTGGTACCGCACAGGGACTCATATTTTCTCTGACATACCATTTTTCCATCAACTCCCACACTTGCCTCTGAAGTTCTTTTGTTTCCTCAGGATTGCTTCGGTAGGATGGTCTATTATGAATGATTGCGCCAGGTATGAAATCTGTCTAGTGCTCAATGCCTCTAATGGGTGGGAGCCCACTAGGAATTTCCTCTGTCAGCACATCGTTGAATTCCTACAAAAGAGATGAAATGGACAAAGGAAGCAAATGGTTAGTGTTAGCTAAACAAATATGGTGATCTTTGTAGACTAGCAAAATCATGAGCTTGCTAGCCTTGTAAGCTCTCATTGCTTCACTCTCACCAATATAGAAGCTTTTTTTCACTCGCTCTTTCGTTTCCCCCTTAGGTTCACTCACACACCCCTTGGGAACACTCACAGCCTTACCTTAATTTCCTTACCAGGTTCGGTCACACTCCCCTCATGTGTTTTCTCCAAGGCTGTGTTTGCACTCTATTTCTCTATATCTCTCTCAAGTTGCAACTTGACTTGATCTTCGTGGACTTTCCTCGATGTAAGTGGGTATAAGGTAATGGGTTTTCCCTTATGCTGAAATGAATACTTATTCTTGTAGGCACTGCATTTTTGCACATAAGTCCCTATAATGAGTCTCATTTGGAGACACTACCTTTTAAGTCACGGAGGTCACGGAAAACGGACATCGGAAGGGGAAATTCAGAATAAACAAGGTTCACTGTTTTCGTTCGTGCTGCGTTCGTGTATACGTTCGAACTCCAAACAGATTGCGGGCGTTCGTGCCGCGTTCGAGGAGGCGTTCGAACGGTGTCGGTAATTCTGGTTTTGCTGCTAGCCTCACATTAAGCCCAATTCGCCCAAACCTTGGCCCACACGCCCAAGCCCACTTCAAAACACATATTTAACACATGGTGAAATCAAAACAAATCTAAAAATCACATACCAAATTAAAATAAACATTAAAATCAATCAAATATTTTAATTCCTTAATTAAGATATTCACCCACCAATTACACAAGATTCCTTCCTATCTAAACTAAATTAAAAAGATGTCATGCCTAATTAAAATCAATTATAACAAATTAAAGATTTTGACTTCCTAATTCAACCAAATTTGTCCCCCCCCCCTCAATCTTTGACTTTCCTTGCTCAACACAAAATCAAATCCCTTCCTTGTGAGACAAGGTGAAGCCCTAGCCATTCTCTATATAAACAACCCCTAACCAAGACATGAGGGCTCTAGCTCATACACATAAGATACACAACTCACACGAAAATCACAACACACATAGAGACCTCCAAAACTCCCCCATTGCCGTGAACCTCAAGCCTTCCCCATCACCATCTATCATTTTCACGCCTAAAGCCATCACATAGCCCCTATTTCCACATCTTTAACCCACTGCACTGCCCCTTTCACAGCCCTAATTCACACCAAAATAGCCCATACAGCAGTCCTAAAACACACATAAAACAGCCCCCGAACCACACCGTAACACCACCGAAAATCATGCCCAAAACAGTAGCCGAAACATCCCAAGAACAGTAACTAAGATACAGCAGCAAAACAGTAGCAAAACAGTAGCAACGGCAGCGAATTGGAGTCAAAAGCAGCAGCAAAAGACGGAGAACGATGCTCAAAATAGTAAGACAACGAACGAGAGCAGTGAACCAGTGAACCGGAAGAGTTGCGGAGCATCCACCCTTCCGACGATCGTTTACCGTACATCCGAGAGGTGATTTAAAAGGTTAGACCTGAGGGTACTTTTCTCATTAGTTTATATTCATTTTTTTATTGAATTCTATTCGCATGAGAGTCGTTGTGTGGATGCATGTTGTGGCTTGAATGAAGTGGAAAATGTGTCGCCTCTTGTGGTATATAGGATGGAAACCTGGACATAAATTTCATAGCCGATTTCGAATGGACGGTAATATGATCTGTACTCGGGATACAACTCCACGTACCACTTGAGTAAATGACACATTCTTTTGTTTTATGTTGCTTTGATTTATTTATTTATTCTGCATGTTGCTTATTTATGTATGATTCAATCGAGCGCATGGGCTTAGTAAGTGGAATGAAAGATCCCATATGGGGAGGGGTTAAAGCCCTTTACCACGATGCTTCGCCGCGCCGGTTGATGTGTGTTCGGTTGAATGCAAAATACGTTCAATCGGGCATACTACGTTTGATATTATTGCTTTTAATTCTTTGTATGAATGATTCAATCGAGCGCATGGGCTTAGTAAGTGGAATGAAAGATCCCCTATGGGGAGGGATTAAAGCCCTTTACCACGATGCTTCACCGCGCCGGTTGATGTGTGTTCGGTAGAATGCACAATACGTTCAATCAGGCATACTACATTTGATATTATTGCTTTTAATCCTTTGTATGAATGATTCAATCGAGCGCATGGGCTTAGTAAGAGGAATGAAAGATCCCCTATAGGGAGGGGTTAAAGCCCTTTACCACGATGCTTCGCCGCGCCGGTTGATGTGTGTTCGGTTGACTGTAAGATACATTTGATCGAACATACTGAGCTTGACATTGTTGTCTTTATTCTTTGTGTTACATGCATCAGGTTTGGTTCCGTTCGAACGTGTTCTCGAACGCTACACGAACGCGAACCTTCTGTTTACCGTTCGAACACGTTTTCAAATGCTACGCGAACGCACACGCACTTCCTTAGTCTCATCATGCATCAGGTCTGGTTCCGTTCGAACACGTTCTCGAACGCTATACGAACGCGAACCTTCTGTTTACCATTCGAACACGTTTCAGAACGCCACACAAATGCGTGTCTTCTGTCTGGTCTCATTCGAACGCGTTATCAAACGCCATACGAACGCGAACCTTCTGTTTACCGTTCGAACGCGTTTACCAACGCTATACGAACGCGAACACACTGAACTGAGACATATTCATCACATGCCATGTATAATTGTTTCTCATGTGATTCTTTTTATGAAACCCCATATAGTCATTCTTATCTTTGTGCACATCATAATGAAAAGCATGTTTATTCCATTGGTTGCGTCATTTGCCTTAGTCTTGATTTAACGTATTACGATTCATATACCTATGTCATGATGACTTTGGAGTATTATTTCTTGTGGTATATCGGATGGAAACCCAGACATAAATTCCGTAGCCGATTCCGAATGGACGGTAATGCGGTCTGTACTTGGGATACAATTCCGCGTATCACTTGGAAAAGTGCTCACATGTATGCTTGTATGGTTAGTATGTATGCTTGTGTTTTTCGTGAACATGATATGCTAAGTATTTTCAAGCATGCAATCTTAGATGTGAGATATAGGTGAATTTAGGTGTAAGTTTTATTTTATGCATGTGAATTTAGAAGCATGATATTCTTGGAAACAAGTACTACTTAAGCCTGATTAAATTATTACATAAATCCTGTCATTACAAGTGGCATGAGTAAGGGACCATTCCGAACCCTACGGTTTGAGGTCTTCCCTTGCGAGGGGTGAGTGCGGCCTTAAATCTCATTTTCCCAGTTCACACCGAGTGGCGACTCCATTATTCTCCGGTTTAGTCCCCCGTGGCTACTCCATACTCCCGACCGGGCCGCGAGCCCGGGACAGCATGCGTCGCCCAGTTTCTGTGTTCCTACAGTCTGGCGACTCCACTGGGGATAGAGAATCGGCCCCGAAATATTGTCTTGTAATTTTTGGATTTATGTTCTAATTGACCGTGTCTATAGTGGATAAAATGAGGGTTTAATCAAAGGCATTTTTAGGCTAGGTAATGGTTTGGTGTCTTCCTTCACTCACTACCTTTCTAGAAGGAAAACCTGTGAAGGCACCTAGATAGCCATCTACTCGTAGCCTATTGTGATGGACTAATTTGGAGGACTCGTTGTTTATTCCTGACACCAAGCGATAAGAGCCTAAAAGGCTTGGGTATTTAAGTGAGCCTCGCTCCACCTTCCCTCTGGGGAATCTACAACGGGAAATCCATTTGACAGTCAGTCACACACCATAGCTCATTGGCACGTACCTTAGTGTATAAAAAAAGGGTGCGCTCACTTGGTCGCTCGAACCCTTGAGTGGGGAGACCTAGTTGTGGGCCATCCTTCACCGGTGAGAGCCTTTGTTTATACTCTTGCTAACCCACCCATAGACCGGGTTGGCTAAAATAACAATTATTTCCTTGAGTATGTGCTTGTGGACCATCGTCGTTTGGATCCATTTGGACCATTTTTCATGGGATATGAGCTTGTTGGGCCATTTAAACTGGGACAAGAACGTGTTTCATGACGATTGGGCCAAAGGCTTCTAAGTGTTGATGGGCCACTTTGTGCTTGTGTTCGGAACATTACCATTTGGATTTAGTTGGGCTCCTTGCCATGAGATGTGAACTCGTTGGGCCATTTAAACTGGGATGGGTTCACTCCTATGACTATTAGCCCAAAAGATTCTAAAATGATAACGGGTCGATTTGTTTGAAAGTTTTAATTGATTTAGTATGTTATATGTGTTACATGCATCTCATGCACCCCATGCATACATACATAACCCTTGTGTTCTGAAAGCCATCATAGATTCCCGTTGGGTTAGGGAAAAGGGAAGACTCACCAGAATACTGGGAACAGACATGAGTGAATCAGATATCGATGTATCCCATATGGATCAGTTGGAAAACGGTCTCGCCAAGGTCACTGAACAGTTGCAAGCCTTGACTACTGCCATGACAAATATGGCTGTGCCCCGTGCTGGGGGAAATTTTGAGAATGTGAGGCGTGAGGAGCCTCCGAATGGGTTGGGGGATGATATCCCCACTTTTGATGATGACATGGTAGAGTATGCAACAGGTAAAATGATTGGGTCTCAGGCAGAATTTCAGAAGCTTCGGGATCAGGTTGAAACAGTTACCCGCAAAATGAGGGGTAAACATGAAGAGTTGTTAGACTATGAGGCAATGACCTTCGGAGAACAGCTGCCAGCTCAGTTTAAAATTCCCGACATGGCCAAGTTTAATGGGAATGGAGACCCGAGGGTCCATCTGCAGCAATATGTCTCAGTCATGAGTTCAATGGGCCTATCACAGCGCCAAGTCCAAAAGATGTTTGGGATGTCACTCGAGGGGGCACCTGTGGTTTGGTATCATAGCCTTAAGAAGAAGGTTAAGGAAGATTGGAAGGAACTAGCTGATGCTTTTCTAAAGCAGTATGTTACAGACTTGGAGATTGATTTGTCACTCCGAGATTTGGAGAACACTAAGCAGAAGCTGGAGGAGAGCTTCAAGGAGTATATAGACCGCTGGAGAGGTCAACTTTTGAAAATGTAGACTCGGCCTTCAGAGAAGGACCAGGTTAAGATGATTATCAAGGGTACTAAGCCCTCAATTTATGGCAAACTGAGGAGGATGACCTCCATGATTGTGGATTTCCGACAGTTGAGAGAGACTGTTATGGATATTGAAGAAGAGGAGGCTGAAAACAGAAGGTTTTATGGCCAGAATAAAAGAACTTTTGGGGGGCATTCTGAGACCAAGCCCACTACTGCTGAGGTCGCTACCGTCAGAAATAGGTGATTCTCCAATCTTGGTAGACCTATGTCAAAGGTGTTCGAAAAGCTACAGGCGCAAGGACTTCTGGAACCCTTCGAGGCTAAACCAATTCCAAACCCTGTACCACCCAACCTTGACCTAAGCCTGTATTGTCACTTCCATCGGAGAAGGGGTCACGAAACTGATAGCTGCACCCGCCTTAGGCATGAGATCCAAAACCTCATTGACTCCCACAAAATACCTGACCCAGAAAGAGAACAACCCAACACACACAGAAATCCCCTACCCAACTACATGATCAACTCTGGCCTACCCGAAACCTTTGTCCTTCAAACCCTTAACCACCAAGCTTCTTACATGGAGATAAGGGATGATATTGAAGAACCGTAGGCCAAGAAAGAAGGCAATGCTGCGAATGATGAAGTTGTTCCTCCTAGTTTATTTGATCCTGCATTTTTGATTGACTTGGTCTACCTGTTCGAACCATTTCTTAAATGATAATAAAGACGTTCATTTCATTTACATGCCTGAGTCTCTCCCTCCAACCTGCAACATGAGTATATTTTAGAAAAGCATTCAACCCTGGTACTATGAAATTCAATGATGTTTAGAACACGGGGAATCTTCAGAAGCAACAACAGTACAGTCAGTTTCAGAAATGAATCAGTATCAGCTTGGGGGCGAGGCCCACATCATCAGCATCAGTTTGGTGATGAGTCCCAGGGCCGAGGCCCACATCAGTTACAGTTTGAGGATGAGTCCCAGGGGGCGAGGCCCGTATCAGTTTCAGTCTAGGGGCGAGGCCCATATCAGTTTCAGTCTAGGGGCGAGGCCCATATCAGTATCAGTTGGGGGCGAGGCCCGTATCAGTTTCAGTCTTGGGGATGAGTCCCAGGGGCAAGGCCCATATCAGTATCAGTTGGGGGCAAGGCCCATATCAGTTTCAGTCTTGGGGATGAGTCCCAGGGGCGAGGCCCATATCAGTATCAATTTGGGGCGAGGCCCACATCATTTTGGGGGCAAGGCCCACATCAGCATCCGTATCAGTTTAGCCGGGAATGGCACTCCAAGAATGGAAACACATTTCAGGAATGAACAAGTCGGGAATGTCACTCCAAAAATGGAGCATGGTTCGGAAATGGACTATCTCTCATCAGCAATGGTTCGGAAATGGACCATCTCTCACCAGCAATGGTTCAGAAATGGACTATCTCTCATCAGCAACGGTTCAGAAATGGACTATCTCTCATCAGCAACGGTTCAGAAATGGACTATCTCTCATCAGAAACGGTTCGAAAATGGACCACATCATTATCAGTAATGGTTCAGAAATGGACCACTCTCATATCAGTAACGGTTCGGAAATGGACCACTCTCTTATCAGCAAAGGTTCGGAAATGGACCACTCTCATACCAGTATTGGTTCGGAAATGGACTATCTCTCATCAGCAACGGTTCGGAAATGGACCATCATCTCATCTCGCTGAAAATGGCACTCTGAAAATGGAGTACGGTTCGGAAATGGACCAAGGAAGGCCTAACCCATTGGAATATGATACATATACATGCATACATATCACATACATGTAATGTTTGTTTTGTGTTCGCAGGTTTGTCGCGGCCAAGACCATCTCATCAAATAAAAATTCAAAATGAGCAACATTCTCGCACAACACGGTTCGGAAATGGGCCGCTACCACAACAGATGCCGAAAATGGCGTTCCAAAATGGAGCACCCACAACAGACGCCGAAAATGGCACTCCAAATTGGAGCACTCACAACAGACGCCGAAAATGGCGTTCCAAAATGGAGCACACATAGCAGACGCCGAAAATGGCACTCAAAAATGGAGCACCCACAACAGACGCCGAAAATGGCACTCCAAAACGGAGCACTCACAACAGACGCCGAAAATGGCACTCCAAAATGGAGCACCCACAACAGACGCCGAAAATGGCACTCCAAAATGGAGCACTCACAACAGACGCCGAAAATGGCACTCCAAAATGGAGCACTCACAACAGATGCCGAAAATGGCGTTCCAAAATGGAACACACAAAGCAAAGGCCGAAAATGGCGTTCCAAAATGGAACACACACAGCAAATGCCGGAAATGGCGCTCCAAAATGGAGCACACACACAAAAGAAGCCGAAAATCGCGCTCTAAAAATGGAGCACGGTTCGGGAATGAATCAGGGGTCGCAGCACCTCACCACCAAATCAACTCAACTCAACACATGGTAAGTCAAGTGGCAACTGGCGAGCCAGGTAAGTGAAAATGCATTGCATAACTTTGATAGGATTGTCACTGTTACATATTACACAAGTCCCATCAAACTGGGGGCGACTGTAGGCACTGTATTTTTGCACATAAATCCCTATGATGAGTCTCATTTAGAGACACTACCTTTTAAGTCACGGAGGTCACGGAAAACGGACATCGGAAGGGGAAATTCAGAATAAAAAAGGTTCATTGTTTTCGTTCGTGCTGCGTTCGTGTATACGTTCGAACTCCAAACAGATTGCGGGCATTCGTGCCGCGTTTGAGGAGGCGTTCGAACGGTGTCGGTAATTCTGGTTTTGCTGCTAGCCTCACATTAAGCCCAATTCGCCCAAACCTTGGCCCACACGCCCAAGCCCACTTAAAACACATATTTAACACATGGTGAAATCAAAACAAATCTAAAAATCACATACCAAATTAAAATAAACATTAAAATCAATCAAATATTTTAATTCCTTAATTAAGATATTCACCCACCAATTACACAAGATTCCTTCCTATCTAAACTAAATTAAAAAGATGTCATGCCTAATTAAAATCAATTATAACAAATTAAAGATTTTGACTTCCTAATTCAACCAAATTTGTCCCCCCCCTCAATCTTTGACTTTCCTTGCTCAACACAAAATCAAATCCCTTCCTTGTGAGACAAGGTGAAGCCCTAGCCATTCTCTATATAAACAACCCCTAACCAAGACATGAGGGCTCTAGCTCATACACATAAGATACACAACTCACATGAAAATCACAACACACATAGAGACCTCCAAAACTCCCCCATTTCCGTGAACCTCAAGCCTTCCTCCATCACCATCTATCATCTTCACGCCTAAAGCCATCACATAGCCCCTATTGCCGCATCTTTAAACCACTGCACTGCCCCTTTCACAGCCCTAATTCACACCAAAATAGCCCATACATCAGTCCTAAAACACACATAAAACAGCCCCCGAACCACACCGTAACACCATCGAAAATAATGCCCAAAACAGTAGCCGAAACATCCCAAGAACAGTAACTAAGATACAGCAGCAAAACAGTAGCAACGGCAGCGAATTGGAGTCAAAATCAGCAGCAAAAGACGAAGAACGACGACTCAAAACAGTAAGACAACGAACAAGAGCAGTGAACCGGTGAACAGGAAGAGTTGCGGAGCATCCACCCTTCCGACGATCGTGTACCGTACATCCGAGAGGTGATTTAAAAGGTTAGACCTGAGGGTACTTTTCTCATTAGTTTATATTCATTTTTTTTATTGAATTCTATTCGCATGAGAGTCGTTTGTGGATGCATGTTGTGGCTTGAATGAAGTGGAAAATGTGTCGCCTCTTGTGGTATATAGGATGGAAACCTGGACATAAATTTCATAGCCGATTCCGAATGGACGGTAATGTGATCTGTACTCGGGATACAACTCCACGTACCACTTGAATAAACGGCATATTCTTTTGTTTTATGTTGCTTTGATTTATTTATTTATTCTGCATGTTGCTTATTTATGTATGATTCAATCGAGCGCATGGGCTTAGTAAGTGGAATGAAAGATCCCATATGGGGGGGGTTAAAGCCCTTTACCACGATGCTTCGCCGCGCGGTTGATGTGTGTTCGGTTGAATGTAAAATACGTTCAATCGGGCATACTACGTTTGATATTATTGCTTTTAATTCTTTGTATGAATGATTCAATCGAGCGCATGGGCTTAGTAAGTGGAATGAAAGATCCCCTATGGGGAGGGATTAAAGCCCTTTACCACGATGCTTCGCCGTGCCGGTTGATGTGTGTTCAGTTGAATGCACAATACGTTCAATCGGGCATACTACGTTTGATATTATTGCTTTTAATCCTTTGTATGAATGATTCAATCGAGCGCATGGGCTTAGTAAGTGGAATGAAAGATCCCCTAAGGGGAGGGGTTAAAGCCCTTTACCACGATGCTTCACTGCGTCGGTTGATGTGTGTTCGGTTGACTGTAAGATACATTTGATCGGACATACTGAGCTTGACATTGTTGTCTTTATTCTTTGTGTTACATGCATCAGGTCTGGTTCCGTTCGAACACGTTCTCGAACGCTACACGAACGCGAACCTTCTGTATACCGTTCGAACACGTTTTCAAACGCTATGCGAACGCACACGCACTTCCTTAGTCTCATCATGCATCAGGTCTGGTTCCGTTCGAACGCGTTCTCGAACGCTATACGAACGCGAACCTTCTGTTTACCGTTCGAACACGTTTCAGAATGCCACAAGAACGCGTGTCTTCTATCTGGTCTCGTTCGAACGCGTTATCAAACGCCATACGAACGCGAACCTTCTGTTTACCGTTCGAACACGTTTACGAACGCTATACGAACGCGAACACACTGAACTGAGACATATTCATCACATGCCATGTATAATTGTTTCTCAGGTGATTTTTTTTATGAAACCCCATATAGTCATTCTTATCTTTGTGCACATCATAATGAAAAGCATGTTTATTCCATTGGTTGCGTCATTTGCCTTAGTCTTGATTTAACGTATTACGATTCATATACCTATGTCATGATGACTTTGGAGTATTATTTCTTGTTGTATATCGGATGGAAACCCATACATAAATTCCGTAGCCGATTCCGAATGGACGGTAATGCGGTCTGTACTTGCGATACAATTCCACGTATCACTTGGAAAAGTGCTCACATGTATGCTTGTATGGTTAGTATGTATGCTTGTGTTTTTCGTGAACATGATATGCTAAATGAAGTTGTATGTTCGTTGTTACTTTGAGGTATTTTCAAGCATGCAATCTTATATGTGAGATATATGTGAATTTAGGTGTAAGTTTTATTTTATGCATGTGAATTTAGAAGCATGATATTCTTGGATACAAGTGCTATTTAAGCCTGATTAAATTATTACATAAATCCTGTCATTACAAGTGGCATGAGTAAGGGACCATTTCGAACCCAACGGTTTGAGGTCTTCCCTTGCGAGGGGTGAGTGCGGCCTTAAATCTCATTTTCCCGGTTCACACCGGGTGGCGACTCCATTATTCTCCGGTTTAGTCCCCCGTGGCTACTCCGTACTCCCGACCGGGCCGCGAGCCCGGGACAACATGCGTCGCCCAGTTTCTGTGTTCCTACAATTCTTAAACCCATCGTGTATAACCTTTCTATCAAACTTCCATGGCCTTCCTAAAAGAACGTGTCATGCATGCATGAGTATAACATCACACAAAACATCATCAGTATAAGGCCAAATGGTAAAGCTCAATAATACCTACCTAGTCACCCGTACTTCTCCACAGTCATTCAACCACTGCAACTTGTAAGGCTTGGGATGCTTCAAGCAATCTAATCCCAACCTCTCAACTAAAGATGTACTTGCGACATTAGTACAACTGCCCCCGTCAATGATCATACTACACCCTTTGCCATTCACACAACATCTAGTATGGAATATGTTCTCCCTTTGCATATCACTTTCATCCTCACAAATTTGTGCACTCAAAGCACGCTTCATAACAAAGGACAAATTATCCAGCGGGTATGCAGCTCCCTCTCTGTCACTAGTATCCTTCATCGCAGGCTCATCATCCTCAACCTCAACCTCACTATCAATAGAATGTACCTCACCGCTCTTCTTATCAATTACTAAGGTGTGCCTGTTTGGGCACTGCGAAGCATAATGTCCCATCCCCAAACACTTGAAGCACTTGACGTCCTTAGTCTTGGATGATGTACCCTCAGGTTTCGGTCCAGCCTTGCTTGGTTCCGCGCCCTCCTTACCCTTGGCACTTGGTTCGGCCCTTGGCTTGTTAAAGCCTACATCCCGTCGATCATTAGGAACTCATTCCCCTTCCATGCAGAAGTAGTCTGAGTACCAAATATGGATGTAGTCTTTTTCTTGAGTTGCCTCTCTACCTTGATATCCATGTGAAGCATATCCTTCAAATCAACATAATGATGCAACTACACCATGTTGGCAATCTCTCTATTCAAGCCCCCTAGAAATCGTGCCATAGTAGCCTCTGCATCCTCCACTACATTTTCCCTGATTAAGGGAACCTCCATCTCAGTATAGTAATCCTCTACACTTTTGGCCCATTGATACATATGATGTAGTTTCTGATACAACTCTCGGTAGTAATGGCTGGATATGAATCGTTTCCTCATGAGACCTTGAAGTTCTTCCCATGTCTGAACTGGCCTCTCATAATTCCTCCTTCTGTTAGTGACAATCTGATCCCACCAAATCATCGCATAACCAGTGAATTCCATGGCTGCCAGATTGATCTTCTTCTCATCAGAGTAATGATGACAGTTGAAAATCAACTCGATTTTCTTCTCCCACTCTAAATACGCTTCAGGATCATTCTTGCCCTGGAAGTTTGGTATCCTGATCTTGATACTACTCAAATCACCATCAATATCACCATGTCTACCATAACCCCTCCTTTTATAATCCTCACGTCTGTCATCAAATCCTCTCTGTCTATCAAACCTCTTATCCCTTCGATCATGCCTCCGCTTTTGCCTATGATTCCTGGCCTATACCTCTCTTCATTCTCAACTGAGTCTTCCAAATCATTAAACCTATCAGGATCATTCTCGGACTCCTCTTCCACTACTGGTACTCGAGGTGGTGGAACTTGCCGCGATGGCACAACTTGTGGTGGTACTCGTGGAATACTGCCTGTCTGTATACTATCAACACTCTTTGACAACCTCTTTAAAGCAGTATTCATGTTCTCTATCATATCTGTAAACTTTCTATCTAAAGCCTCAAGCTTCTCATCCACCTTCAAACTAGTACTTGCCATCTCAAAGCTTCAACAAACAGATTAGAAGTAACAAATATGTGAAAACAATTATATAACCTCACAATCTCACACGCTCACGTGTTTGCACTCAATTACGTATCACTCCACTCCACTCGTGTTTGCACTCAATATAATGTGAATATGACTTACCATAGAAGTTAACAACAATGTGTAATCTTCAAGCTAGCATAAACAACAAGAAACTAATATAGGGCAAAGAGAGTAATGCGAGTAAGAATTAGCAAATACGTAGACTCAATTCAAAGAAAACCTAAAGCTAGAATGCCTGGAGTAAGGAAATCACAAACTAGAACAATAGGCAAACAAACATGCAAACAAACCCGGACGTATGCAAATTGGGATAAAAATTTGGTGCCTCAATAGAAATTTTGTTGAATTACCCTTTACGGACACCCAATTGATGATATGGAACCAACCGATTTCAACCAAATTTTAGAACTTTTTTTTTTCTTTTCAGGTTACTTGAACTCTTAAAAAAATTCTAAGTGTTGACCGGTTTGAGGTCTGGTATGGTTGCTTAAAATTTTTGACATTTAGCTTAAAGTTTTTGACATTTAGCGATAAATTTTCGACGCTAAAAGTCAAAAATTTCAATGCTAAAGGTTAATCTTAAAATTTTCAAATTTCCGCTTTCTAAAATTTGAATTTATCTCTTAATAAAATTAGATTTAAAATTTTGACATTTAGCGATGAATTTTCGACGCTAAAAGTCAAATATTTCGACGCAAAATGGTAAATTTAAATTTTTCGAATTCCCGCTTTCTAAATTTTGAATTTATCTCCTAATAAAATTGGATTTAAATTTTTGACATTTAGCGACGAATTTTCGACGCTAAAGATCAAAATTTTGGCGAAAATTATTCCCGCTATTTGATGACCTTTAACGACGAGAGCCTATTTCGTTGCTAAAGGTTTTTTCCTATAAATTCATTTGCTATTTCATTTGTCATATTCTCACTTTCTTTCTCTCGTACTCTTATTTCCTCTATAAAATTATTTTTCCTTAAGTGTTTTGTTTGGTTTTTTGTATTTTATATTAACATATAATATTTATTTATTTATTTTGTAGGAGAATATGAATATGCAGAAATGGTGAAAATGAAGATAGTGAAGAAAATGAAAAATAAATAAAAGTGAAGATGAAAAATATGAAAGTGAAGATGGAGAAAATATATAGAAAATTATATTTTATCATTTTGTTTTTTATTATATATTTTTCTATTGTGATAAATTTTGTAATTTTAGTTTTATATCAATAAAAATATCATTATTATAATTTTTTAATAAGAATTTTGTAACAATTTTTTTTAATAAATTTAATTACTTTTGAAATGAAATTAGTTTGAAATTAATTTGTAATAATAATTTTCTTATACCCTTTTGCGTCGAAATATTCGACGCTAAAGGTAATAAAATAACATATATTATTTAATATTATATAACTTTCGGTGTCGAATATTTTGACGCTAAATGTCAACTTTTTGGCGTCGAAAATATTTGTCGCCAAATACGTGCTTTAGCGTCGAAATATTTTTGACGAAAAATGTTGTACTTTAGCGTCGAAATTTTTTATTTCGACGCTAATTATCTTTCTCGTCCACATTTTAGTGTCAAAAATTAGCGTCAAAAATTTTCAACGTTAATAACCTTTAGCGTCGAAAAATTTCGACGCTAAAGACCTTTTTTTATAGTGACATAATACCCAAGGAAAATTGATCATCCCACCCCCCCTGACACAGCTGACACATCACACACTCCCCCCCTCTTTGTCTCATTGTCAACTTACTAAATTGCCCCTCTCATTATCAATTTTGACTTCTTCAACCATTATACATTATATATTTATATATATTAATTTAAAAATAATTAATTACTAGTTATAACTCCATTTGCAATTTATTAATTATTTTTTTTATTTTATAATTTGTTTATTTTTCTTAATATATATTACAGATTTTTTATATATTCATTTATTTTTTTGATTCATTTTAATTTAATTAATACTACTTATGTATAAAAAATATATATATATAATTTAAGTAATATGATTTTTTTTTAATTTTTTTCAGAATAAAAAAAAAATTGAAAGAAAGGATCCCTTGGCCTAGACGATCATATCGTCCAATATGCCTTGGACATTATGATCGTCCAGGGGACGATCGTTCCCCTTCAAGGGGGACCATCCCCCTTTCTTAATTTTTTTTTATTATTTTATATTATGTTTTTTAATTCCGAAAAAAAAAGGTTTCATAATTTTTTTTTAAAAAATATATATTTTATTCCCATTCTTTTTTTTTCTTTTTCTTTTTCTTTTTTCCTTTTTTTTTTTAGATTTTTCTTTTAATTCCGAAAATTGGCCACTCGTTATAGTATTCGTAATCAATTATGATACGAAGTATTGAGTATAACACCAAGTGCGTCAGGAGAAGACTTTAGAGGTAACATAGATTAGAATTTATGTTTTTATATTTTAAACTGTAACTTTTTATGTTGTTATTTGTACTATTTTTAAATAAATATTTTTCTAATATACATGAGAAATTTTTATAATACATAAGTAGGGTTAAATGAATTAAAAAAAATGACAAAAATTAAATGAATAAATGAACACAAAATAAATAATAATAAATATGAAATTTGTAATATTTATTAAACAAATAAAAAAAATATATAAAGTAAAGAAAATATAAATTTTAAAAAAATTTATAAAATAAAAAATTTAATTAATAAAATAAAATAAGTACTTATGTTATTTTTATATTTTATATATATCAATATATAAAAAGTTGGATATATTTTGTTTATTTGGGAAATTGAAGTTTTGAGAAAGATAAGGGACAAATTCAGAATTGCATGGGAGACAAAGAAAAAAGTAAATGTCAGAGGAGGGGAAGATAAGGCCTCAAACCCAAGTAAGAACCGGAAATTCTCCAACTAATATAAAAGAGATTCCATGATTTGTGTTAAGCCCTTGAATTTTTTTAATTCTATTTTCATAATTTCCCCCATGCAAGAATTAGAGAATATTAATTAAGCTTGTAGTAATGGGAATAAACTGGAATCAGAAATCAGAATGATGTGGAGTCACACTGATGAATCAGAATAAAAAAAATAAAAAAATTTTCTTAACTACATGAATCGTAATGAGAATCAAGTAGTATTTTTATTTATGTGTTTACTTTATCTAATAATCAGAATAAATTGTTAACAAGTTATAAAAATACAATTAGTTAAAAAATTATATATTAATTGTAGGCATTGCATTTTTGCATGTGAAACCCGATGATGAGCCTCATTTGGAGGCACTATCTTTTAAGTCGCGGAAATCGCGGGAAACGGACGTCGGAAGGGAAGAGTCAAGAATTGACGTTTGGTTGGATTTAGTTCACGTGTTTAGTTTCGGGTTCGCTGTTGGACCTCCGTTTTAAAACTTAACCTTAGCCCAAGCCCATTAAATCACGTCCAATAATAATTAAACATTTAAAATATATGTGTCACAAATTAAATTTAAATTAAATCTAACTAAATTAAAACCAATTAAATTAATGAAATTAAATGAACAAATTAAATATTAATTAAACAATATACCAAATTAAATAGAATAATTAATTAAGTCATATACCAAATTAAATAAAACAAATAAAATCTAAATAATCACCTACCAAAATAATAAAAATACTTACCCAAATTAAAGAAATTGCATGCCTAATTAAAATCAATCAACAAATATTATTCCTAATTAAAAATATATTATTCCTAACTTAAAATATTGTATGCCTAATCAACACAAACTAAATATTCTACATTCCTAAATTCACCAAAATCATGTCCCCCAATCAAATATAAATTTTCCTAGTAAGACACTAATTGGTTTCTTTCCTAAAATAAAATCCATGCATGCAAACCCTAATTTCATAAACTATATAAACAACAACAAATTACAACCCTAAGGCAGCTCACTCACGGCTCACACAAACAAGAAAAAATCAAAATAACTAAAACCTAAACTCCTCAACTCTCACCTCTCCTCTCGGCACCATAAAAAAAAGAGAATAAACCCTTCAGGAGGAGATCCAGACAACACAGCCATTCATCACCCTTGAACATGTCCTCGCCATAGCCCTCCACTCATCTAGCCTTCCTCAATAACTCTTCAACAGCCACAAAATTATCCTCTACGTGAACCAGCCCTAAAAGCACAACACTGCGCCACCTGCCCCACACCTTCACGCCATTAGCCATAGATCACCCACTACATAGCCCCACTAGACATACAAAACAGCCCGTCCTCATTAACCACGAACCCACTAACAACAAACAAATAAACCTTCATCAACCTACTCACAATGAGCAAATAAACCTTCACGCCCACTAGCCGCAAAAGAACCTCACGTCCCCTGCCCTGAAACAGCCGCACATCATCCCTTACTATACGCCCAGTTCAGCCACAGAAACCAGCCAAAACACAGTCGCAAACCCCACCTTACTGCATGCCAAAACTGCTCTCTGTTCAGCCTCTCAAATTGCCGAGAAACTGCCCACTGCACTGCCATCAAATCACCGCAAATCAGCCTCTAAAACAGTCCCCTGACCACCGAAATTGCACCCTGAAAACAGTCCCTTATATACCAAAACAGTAACCTGAAAATACATCAAAGAAACAGCAGCAAAACAGTGGCAAAATGGGACGAAAACAGCAGTCCGAGCAGCGAGACAGCGAGGTAAAACGCAAACCAGTGAACCAGAAAAGTTGCGGAGCGATAACCCTTCTGACGGTTGTAAACGCGAGTCCGGAAGACGACTTAAAAGGTTAGACCTGAGGGTACCTTTCACACTTGTTTTTATTTTTTTTTATTTGATTTTTATTGATTCTTTTAATTGTGTTTTAATTATTTATGGAATATTGTTTGCATGTGATGTGTGTTGTGGCCATTGATTAAAACGGAAAATACGTCGTCTCTCATGGTATATAGGATGGAAACCCAGACGTAAATTCCGTAGCCGATTCCGAATGGACGGTAGTGCGGTCTGTACTTGGGATACAACTCCACGTACACTACAAGAAAAAAGGCTTTTACTGATACTAAATTAGTGTCAGTAAAGGGTTTTACTGACACTATATAAATGTGTCAGTGTTGCCGCAGCCAGAAATCACTGACACTAGTTTCTAGTGTCAGTGATTCTTAGTGTCAGTAAACGCTAATACTGTAGTATCAGAAAATTATTGACACTATGGTATCAGTAATCTCTCACACTATTTTAGTGTCAGTAATTATTGACACTATATCATCAGTATTTAGTGATACTATAGTGTCAGTAAATTTTGTTACTGCAGTATCAGTATATCGCATATATTTGATTTTTAGTGTCAGTAATTATTGTTACTATAGTATCAATATCCGTCAATATCTTTTAAAATTTAAAAATCGTATTATTTCAAAATTATATTTCTTATTTTGTAATTAAATTAATCATAAAATATATATATATATATACCAACTCAATGAAATAAAAAACTAAAAATTACATTTATATAAAATTCGCAATATAATAGATTAATCGTATTAATCAATTCAACAGTATCACATGATGAATACAAAAACTCCATAGACAATCTTTAAATTAACATATATATATTTCAAAAACTACTCTTAAAGTCCCATCAAAATGTCATGCCCCCACCAAAATTCATGATACTTGTTGAGAAGCCTGCAACAATCCCCCAACAATATGATATCTGGCACAAAATCTGAAATTATAAACCAAATGTTAAGAATTAAATGGACTTCCAAAAAAAATCGATATCTTCATAAATAAAAACATTAAATACATCCAAAAAAAAATACAAAATATAACCCTAATCTAATTTTTGTCACATAAAGCACTTATTGACAATAACCATACCAACAACCTAAGAGCATGCATATAAAAAACCAAATGGCATCCATAATAACAAGTTGTATCTTTCATACCGCTACATAATCACCAAAACAAACAAATCAATAACACACACACACACACACACACACACACACATATATATATATATAGACGGACATAAAACTGAAATAAAAGGATCTCATGAACCAGATGAAGTTTATCAGATGACATGATCTAATACTGTTTCCAAATGCAGGAAGCAAATCAAGATGACAAGATAGTTGTTCATTATGGAATTCCTGGAAACTAAAAGTTCAAAGCTCAAAATGTACTAGAATGTAACATTCCAGGTAATTGCCATAAAAATAGATGAGATAAACATGTTAGATCTCAATATATCAAATACTGCTTCCATAGCATTCATGCTGCACCTCAAAGCACATCAGATGACAGTTGCCATATCCCCCAAAGGTTTCAACAAGTATCAATCAGAACATGGCAAAACTTCATCAGGTAAAAAACTATCTCCAAGTTCATGTCTGACATAGAGAACATCGAGACACTGTTAATAGAATATTTTACATCATGATTGTTTTAACTTTCAAGTCTCAAAGCAATCTTACCCACTAGCAAAAATCACAAATAAAACAAATTAACCCACCAAATTAAACCCATCAGGGCATAAAACTGAAATAAAAGATATGATTCATATTGCTTTCACTGAAGTAAAAAATCTGGGGAAAAAATTCTAAGCTAAAAGTAGAAACAAGAATGTATTAATTTACAGAAAAGAGAAATACCATACTACTTCATTAACTCAACGACCAATAGCTATGTTGTCCTTGTCATTTGTATTCTGCAAGAATAGAAGATTTCCCAATATGTCATGAATTAAAGTGAAAAAATAGGAAGTAATAATCACCTCTGTAAAACATGTCCTTGTAATTACCTCTTCATTATATTGTGTGATTATATGTGCAACATATATTGCCCAATCATCATGGAGTTGCGTTATATCTTCCAAAGTGTACTCATTAATCCCCTTGAACTTTAAAATATTTATAAGTTAGAATTTTAAAGAGTAAGATATCTTAATTGAAAAGATATCTTAATTGACTAGTGATAAAACTTAACTATTGTTAACTTACATTGTCTTTTAGAATGTTCACATTTGTTACAATTTGCTGCATGTATTTCATCACATAATAACCACATTCAAAACTTCCAGGCTGCATTGGACACTATAAAAAAGAATTATCATATCAATATTAGTTCATTTAGACATATTCTAAATATTCTCATTGTTGCATATCACAAAAATATATATATATATATCATAACTTTGTACCTTCACAGATACCCAAGTCACACTACCGCTCTTATTATTAGAATGTAAAGATTGATACACTCTAATTCCCCTACAAAAAATTATAATTGGATATCATATAAATAATGCAACAATAAACCCAATGTTAAAATAAAGAGAAAACAACTATAACTTAACTGATTAACAATTTGCATCAACTCATCAGTAGGATTATTCCCCTTAGGATCCAGATAATATATCGTGCGTCGTACTATGTCAATTGCAAGAAGCACCCAGTGAAAGCTAAATAAGAAAGAAAGGGTAATAAAAATCTGGATTACATAACTTGAAATTGAATACTAAAAAAATTAAAAAATTATTACCTTGGGTTGTATGGGATCAATATGATTTGCCCCAACTCTATCATACCTAACAGTTTTGAAATGTATTGAGGTCCTTCTTTCAAAGCAACCTTTGATGGACGTATCATCTCAAAATTTCCAAACTGAACTGGTTTGGCAGTTTCAGTTTTATCCATCTCATCGTATAAGTGCCTAAGACAAGATAAACATAAAAACAAAGTAAATATTTATAAAACATTTAGAACAAATGAAGAAAGAGGTAAAAGAAAACATACTTGATCCATATGTTAATAGCACAGTTTGAGACCTCCTTAAAATCCATGATTTCTTCGCAAATTGCTTTGTCTAAGTATGACTTCCAAGTAATACCAAAAATTGGTATGTCATAATCAATCTTTATCAAATTCGGAAAACAGCTCTTAACAAGCATAAAAAACATTTGCATGTATGGACTCTTATCTTGTTTTCTTGTTTGTGCAGCTGCCCTCGTGTTCTTTTTAAGAACCAGCTTTCTTGCAATTTGTTTTTTCACAACTACTTCATTTTTTGGTTCCTTTACTGCAGGAGTTAACCTCGGAGATCTTCTTGGAGTCAATTTAGGTTTCGTTGGAGTTATTCTTGAAGTTGCTTCAATTTTTGTTCTTTTTGATCATCATTTGGCACACCAACTTTAATAGGATCCTCCAATATTTTGCTCTTCACAGACTTTGGTGAAGTTTTACCCACAACTAACTGAACCTGTAGGATTAATTCATTATTAGTATTTAATAATACATATATATGAAGATATTAAAAAAGACGCCAAATGTATTAACCTTTCTTTTTCCAAGTATGCTCGGGGAACGTTCAAGCTCTAAGCAAGCGCCACTTGAAGATTTTGCCTTGGGAAAGTTAGAACTACCTACTTCAGTGTTGCTGTAGGCGTTCAGCCTTGCATTCATATACTCAAGTTGCGCTGTCATAAATTGAAAGCTCTCCTGATACTTCTTCCTTTCCATTGCAAACTCTGAAGATTCAGGAATTTGAAAGTACATGGATGGAGTGATAAATTGACCTATTCCTTGCACTCTAGATCCATTAGGTTGCTTCTGAATAGCCTCAGTCAAAATATCTTTCGGGCCTTGAGAATGAAAAGAACCTTCTTCAACTTGGCTCTTAAGATCACTCTAAAAAAACAGAAAAATACAAGTAAGAAATTAAACATGCTTCTATATCAGCTATTAAGAGTTATGGTTCATTTACTATTTCATCATCTCTATCGCAGCCACTGCAGGTTGTAGATTGCCATCCTTATTTTCTTGCCATTATCCAAGCATCACTCCGATCAATTTCATTTTCGGATGTTCCAGTTTTCAATTTCTGTGCCAGGTTGTAAATCAGTTATGATTCCAGAAAATAATAAATAATAATGTAAAAATAAAAATACATACATGTCTATATAACATGCCACTGTATCCCGTGCTTCCCAAGTGATGATTGTAGGTATTTTTCGCCCTCTTCTCTTTGGCTTGTTGACTTTTTACCTACACAAAGATAAAATATTTTAATAAATACTTAATCATATACACACAATCAACTTTAAACGCACCTGAAATTCTGCTGACAAAACTTTATTTACAAACAACTTCCAATCGCCATCTTTTATGCTTGGATACTCAATTGGAGGTGACCTAAGTGATTTCATGTCATTCTTGTTAGGTATGATAAATTCATTTGCCAACTCACTCCTGAAGTTCCTTAAAGAAACTCCCATCAACTTTAGCACTTGTCCTTTCATCTTTAAACTCAAAGCAAATTTTTTCTATACACAAATAAGAAAATATTAGCACTATAAATATTTAACAATATAGTTGTCATTGTAAGAAAATATCAACCTGAAAATGTTGCCATAGGAACTCCTTCACCTCTAAGGGCACACGCCTCCAATCATCATATGTAATCGAAATTGTTTCCCGAACGATAACTCCTATGTAATTTCTCAGCTCATTTCTTCCTTGTCCAATAGGAACTCCGTATATATTGTACTCAACCACTATTTTATCCCCATCCTTTTGCAAATCTTTCTTCTTGGTTTGTTTTCTTCTTGAAGGCCTACCTTCAAGATCTGGAAGATTCATCTCTTCATGTTCAGCCATAACTCTATAATCCCTACAATACTGAAAACAACAAATAAGTACATCATTTAAATAACATTTAATAACAAACTGCTTTCTCTGATCCATATTATAAAGTACATATATAAATCACTTACATAATTAGAGACACAAAATAATGGTTTAAGGTAAAGATAAATAAAAGAGATAGACGAATCTAATAAAAAAGTGTCATTTAATATAAGAAACAAACCACTTACATAATTCAAAAACTGTCATATTCATAGCCTAATGAAATTATAAAATTACAAATCTTTATCTACTGGAATTCTCCCACATCATCATCATCATTCAAATTACAAAGTGGAAGTTTGTTGGATAATGGTGCATATACATCAATGTCATCACAACCATCTCCACTGGAATAATAGCTAACTTTTTCTTTCACTGAACAGACAATTGATTTTCTATTATCAATCTGGTCTTTAACATAAAATACTTGCTTTGCATGACCAGCAAGAATAAAGCAATCAGATTTATAGCCTATCCGATTCAAGTCAACTACAGTAAACCCTAAATCATCAATATTAACCCCTCTATCGTCCACCCATGAACACTTGAAAACTGTTTTCTTAAACATCAAATAATCAAGTTGCCAAATTTCATCAATGACCCCATAAAATTTCATGTTCCCAGAATGAGGATGTTTATCTTTTGAGCTTGAAATTTGCAAAGTATTAGCAACAACCATAACACCACTATTTTGTGTTTCACGGTTGTTGTCCCGATCCTTCGTCGTAAAACTTGAACCATTAATCTGGTAGCTGGGATATGTTACCACACTTGGTCGCAGTTTACTTGTCAACGACCATATTGTATCATCAATTGGCACATTATTTGCCTTATCTTCTCCTACCTATTGTTTGAAATCACAAAAGAACAATAATTACTTTAATACGAACAATTTATGAGTAAAATTATATAAACATGTGTTTACCACTACAAACCTTATTTTCAACCCAATCACAAAATGTGCGAGTATGTTCAGCTTGCAACCACAAAGGTTTCTTTGACTGACGGGGGTATTTTAATTGCAAATATCGAATATGCTCCCTATAGTGACACCAAATGTTATACAAATATTAATAAACAAATAACTTATAAATTAAAAAAAATTAGACACAAACATACCCTATTAATGATTGGATTTCAGGGGTATTCATTAGAACACAAAGGTGTGCTTGCCTCAACATATGGGCATCTACTTCCTTTATGTGTGCATATCCTAATGGCCTTTCGATTGTAAAATCAATAAGACAACCAGTTGGTAGTCCAATGGAATCACAATTTGCAAAGTAATCAGCACAAAATTCAAGTGCTTCTTCAGCAACATAACTTTCAGCAATACATCCTTCAGGGTGGTTGCGGTTACGAACATAACCTTTAAGTCTTTTCATATCTCTCTCAAAAGGGTACATCCAAAGAAGAAAATTGGCCCACATAACCTAACTTGTTCAACTAGATGGACAGTCAAATGGATCATGATGTCAAAGAAATTGGGTAGGAAGTACTGTTCAAGTAAGCACAGGGTGATAACAAGTTCCTTTTGCAATAGGTGAAGACTATCAGGATTTATTACCGTAGAGCACAATGAATTGAAAAAAAAACACAACCTGATTATGGCATTTCTAATATTTTTTGGCAAACAATTTCGAATTGCCAAAGGGAGTAGTTGTTGCATCAAAGTATGACAATCATGAGACTTGAGTCCTTGAAGCCGACAATCATCCATTGAAACAAGATTACGAAAGTTGGAAGAGTACCCATTTGGAACTTTGATACCTTGCAAGGTTTCACAAAACATTTTCTTCTCTTTTTTACTCAAAGTGTATGGTGCTGGAGGTAGGACATTGCTATTTGTGTCAGGCACTAGTTTTTCCCTAACCTTGAGGTGATCAAGATCTTTTCTAGCATTAATCCCATCCTTTGTCTTGCCTGCTTGATGAAGTATTGTACCATAGATGTTTTCACACACATTTTTTTCAATGTGCATCACATCTAATAAATGACGAACTAACAAATATTTCCAATACTCTAAATCAAAGAAGATCGATTTCTTTTTATACAATTTCAGAAAAATGTCTTCATCACCTTCACCTTCACCACCACCATCATCACGTTTTCGCTTTTTGATCTTTCTTTTCCCAAACTTGGTTTGAATATGCTCAACCATTTTAAATATTTCCTGACCTTTTAAATATTGAGGAGGAGAATCCCACTCTTTCTTTCCAATGAAAGCTTTTTTTAGTTTTTGAAATGAGTGACCAGGTGGTAGAAACCGTTGGTGGCCCATATAAGACATTTTCCGACTATGCGGCAACCAATGTGCACAAGTGCCTATCCCACAAAGTGGACAAGCATAATATCCCTTAACGGTACACCCAGATAGGTTTCCATATGCTGGGAAGTCACTGATTGTCCACATCAACACAGCTCGTAAATTGAAAATTTCTTTTTTATATGCATCATACACATCAACACCTACATTCCACAAGGTTTTTAAATCCTCGATTAAAGGTTGTAGGTACACATCTATATCATTTCCAGGCTGCTTGGGGCCAGATATCAAAAGAGACAACATCATAAACTTTCTCTTCATACACAACCATGGAGGGAGATTGTATGTTATCAAAGTAACGGGCCAACAGCTATAAGTGGTGCTTTGATTGCTATACGGATTAACCCCATCACTTGAGAGAGCTAAACGAAGATTTCTAGGATCTTGGGAAAATTCAGGCCACTTATTGTCAATTAATTTCCATGCCGGTGAATCTGCAGGGTGGCGAAGATTGCCGTCTTCAATTCTCTTATTTGCATGCCAAATCAAGTTTTCAGCTGTCTGTGGTGAATGAAACATTCTTTTGAACCTAGGAATAATTGGAAAATACCATAACACCTTCCCAGGAACCCCTTTTCTCAATTGTTTGGAACCATCATTTTTTCTTTTCCACCTAGATTGTCCACAAATTGGGCATTCAATAAGATTTGCAAACTTATTCCTGTAAAGAATGCAATCATTTGGACATGCATGTATTTTATCATAATCTAAGCCCAACACTTTCATTGTTTTTTTTGCCTCATACATAGACTTGGGTAGATTATTATTTTTTGGTAATATATCAGCAAGAGCTTCTAACAAAGCTGAAAATCCTTTATCAGACCACCCATAATTCCCTTTGACATTATACAGTCTCATTAAACCCGATAACTTTGAATGTTTAGAACCTAGATATAATGGCTTTTCAGCATCTTCAAGCATATCTGTGAAAGAGCTATGATCTTTATCACATTGCTCATACGCATCTTGAACCATATCAACTACATCACTATAGTCATGACATCTGAAACGTTGACTTTGTGGAAGGTCTTGGCAATTTTCAGAAGGAGATACAGGTTTAGATTCACCATGCCAAGTCCAAACTAAATACGTTTGGAGAAAGCCTTTCTGAAACAAATGAAGCTTCACCTCTTTAGGAGTATGAAACTCCATATTGCAACAACGGGCGCAAGGACATCTAATTAACATTCGATTTTCAGAATTAAGAATTGCAAACTCCAAGAATTCATCAACTCCAACACGATATTCACTGGAAAGTCTATCACATATATCCATTTTTTGTCCATTTTACGTACCTAACCTGTTCATAATATGTACCTTGTCGATGTAAGTTTATAAAATTTTCATAATTAGTTTCAAGGTTTAAAGAAAACATACATTAGAGTAAAATAACGAAGAACATTGGCTTGAATACATTAGGTTAAAACAATGAGCAAACAGTTTATTATATCTTTAGTGCTTAGATTCATAAGTTGTGTTGGTTTTTTTTTTCAGTTTATAAGTTTGAATGCCATGTGGCCATGCACAATCCCAGTAACGTACTAGATAGAAACAAAAGGGAAACAATCACCCAAAAACCGGCATGCTAAGTCAAAGATAAGCCGAAGCATAACAATACATAACATTAAACTTCAACACATAAACTATCAAAATAGGCATCACACATAGGAAATCACTAAAGAACTGTACAAGCCCTTCAATTACCTCCATAAGATGCACACTAACTTAATATAGAAAATCATAAAATTTTGTGTACCTTTCCACTTTGAGGACTGCCCGAGCACTTGGTGGTATTATAACTTTTTGAAGCGTGCTTTAAACAATGATCCTGTGAAACTTCTTTTGTTAGAAATCTACTTTTTACATTTTGATAATATTACCAACAGCTCTATATGTCAGTTCGAAATCTACATAAATTCTAGTAAAACCAGACATGAAACTCTGACCATCAAAATTTGGCCATGATGAGAAGCTCGCAAACCGTTATGCTGGATTTGGAAGAACAGAATACTTTGTAAATCAGTAAGGTTGTAAAATATTAAACATTAAACATTAAACAATCACCTTATCACAGCAAGTGAGCAGCTGAATTAGATTATAAACCCCACCAAAATTCTTGTCCAGAAAGCTCTGCAGATGGGTTATGCAATTAAGTAATATCAAACTCCCTATAACTTGTGAAAGAAAGTGTAGTCCCAGCAGCCTCCATGACTTTTTCGAAAAGTTTAGTCCCACCAAATGAACAATAAAGATAAATGCAAAGCCAATAAAAGATGAGCTCTAGTCAACAAAGTTGAGTAATATAAGGAAGAGAAAGCATACACAAATAAAAATAGAATTCCAAATGACAAATAATGGAGGTGAGACGTAACAGTCAACAGGTTATGCTAGCAGATCTACATTGCCAGTGACTAGCAATCAATGTCAAGAAAACCTACAAAAGCTAATGACCATAATCTGTGGATAAACATTTGTCAATCACTTCTATAGGAAAATTTATACCCCACATATAACTGGAACAAAATTCCTGAAAAATCACTGAAATTCAAGGAAAATTTATACCCCACGATTTGAAATAATCTCCTTGCATATATCAGTCTTAATTCCCAAAAATTCAAACTTCAGATATAAAAGTTATACGAAATGGATCAACAATCAACATTATAGATCTCACATGCAACCGGCAACCCTACCTCCTGATCCAAAAATAAAAGCAAAGAAAAACCCAGAGGAGAGACCGAGAGAGCAAAAAATGACATACCTAACATTGATGAGAGGAACCCTAAATTACTAAGAGAAGTGACTTGTGGAGGTCCCAAACGACGAAGGCATCCTAAATAGACTGAAGGATGTCATTGGGACCCTACAAGGAAAATAGCGAGGATTAGACAAAAAAAAAAAAAAAAAACTTACAGCCTCGGGATCGAGAGTATACGACAATAACGCATCAGTTAAAGGAACCACTAGAGCATTGGTGTGGACGGAGAGAAGATGCAGGTCGACCGCCTCATGGAGAAGTTGCAGTGATGTCTACCTCAGAAGGAAAAAATATTATAGGACTTTGAGGCGGCATCGAGGAGGAAAATAAACTGCATCGGGTAGGTCGAAAGGACTGCTGGGCAGAGAAGGCTTAGGATCGTGCCTTGGAATATGAGGTTTGTAGGTCTTGAAAAGTCAGTTAAAGAATCAGCGGAGTCAGATGAGTCAAAAATTTCAACCACCTCAAGAATCTCCTTAGCTATCTCAAAAGTAATATAGGACCTAGCCCTCTCCAAAACCCTAAGCTCGACCTGGCTAAAAAATATCGACCATTATCCATCTACGTGCTAGAGGGCGAACAAGTGGGAATGAGAGAACCCTAAATTACTAAGATTGATTTGGTAACTACGGTTCAGGTTTTGACCCGACAAATACATATATATTTTTATAAACCGCGGTTTAAGGAACAAAAGTCACGATTTGGCCCAGTGGTAAAGCCTTACAATAAAAAAAAATTATATCAATGGTTACAATTTCGAGTCCCAGCAGACTTAAGGAAATAATTTTTTTTTTTAATTTTTTTACTGATACTAAGGTATCATTAATTACTGACACTAAATTTACTGATACTCTAGTCGTAGATATATGCGAAAAACGTCACTTCCGCGAGGTGTTGGTTCGACTCCAGACGACTACGCGTTTTTTTTTTTTTTATTTCTTACTGATACTATTGTAATAGTAATTACTGACACTAAAATCGATGATACCATAGTGTCAGTAATTATTGATATTTAAGTGAAAAACACGGAAATAGGCCCATTTACACGTCGTTTCTGACACTTTTAGCCTAGTGTCACTAACCTTAGTGTCAGTAAAGGCCTTTTTTCTTGTAGTGGTACCACTTGAGTAAACGGCGTATATTTCGCTTTATGTTATTTTGTTATTCTCATTATTATTAGTCTTTTAATTTCCGCATGTTATTTATTTATGTTATGATGCGATCGAGCGCATGGGCTTAGTAAGTGGAATGAAAGATCCCTATGGGGAAGGGTTAAAGCCTTTACCACGATGCTTTGCCGCGCCGGTTGATGTGTGTTCGGTTGAATGCAAGCACACGTTCTATCGAACATATTAAGTTTGATATATTGTCTTTATTTCATGTATTGTGATGTGACGCGCATGGGCTTAGTATGTTGGTCTAAAGGTCCTCTCTTTGAGAGACAAAGAGCCCCAAAAGGCCACCTTTACGGCAGTACTTCGCCGCGCCCCTTTATTTTTGTTTTAGTATGACGTCTTCTTACATGATCATGCATCATATCACATTGCGCATGGGCTTAGTATGTTGGTCTAAAGGTCCTCTCTTTGAGAGACAAAGAGCCTAAAAGGCCACCTTTACGGCAGTACTTTGCCGCGCCTCTTTTATTTAGTTATTCGCTTCATAATGTCCTTTTGAAAATTCATGCATCATATTGCATTGCGCATGGGCTTATCAAGTGAGATTAAGGGTCCTCCACTTTGAGGGGTGGAAATGCTTGAAAGCTACATTTGCTACAATGATTTGCCGCGCCACTTAATCTGTTGTTATGTACGAGAACTCATATATTCATCTGTTCATGTATGTGTCATGTCGTTTACTGTGTTTTGGAGGTCACTACTATAACCCCGTTCGAACGCGTTCCGAAACACCGCACGAACGCGTGTTTTCTGTCTAGTCCCGTTCGAACGCGTTATCAAATGCTATACGAACGCGAACCTTCTGTTTACCGTTCGAACGCGTTTTCAAACGCTATACGAACGCGAACACACTGAACTGAGACATATTCATCGCATGCCATGTATAATTGTTTCTTAGGTGATTTTTTATGAAACCCCATATAATCATTCTTATCTTTGTGCACATCATAATGAAAAGCATGTTTATTCCATTGGTTGCGTTATTTGCCTTAGTCTTGATTTAACGTATTACGATTCATATACCTTTGTCATGATGACTTTGGAGTATTATTTATTGTGGTATATCGGATGGAAACCCAAACATAAATTCCGTAGCCGATTCCGAATGGATGATAGTGCGATCTGTACTTGGGATACAATTCCACGTATCACTTGGAAAAGTGCTCACATGTATGCTTGTATGGTTAGTATGTATGCTTGTGTTTTTCGTGAACATGATATGCTAAATGAAGTTGTATGTTCGTTGTTACTTTGAGGTATTTTCAAGCATGCAATTTTAGATGTGAGATATATATGTGAAATGTGTGCATAAGTTTTATTTGTATATGGAAATTTAGAAGCATGATACTCTTGGAAATAAGTGTTACTTAAGCTTGATTAAATTATCACATAAATCCTTTCATTACAATTGACATGAGTAGGGGACCATTCCGAACCCAACGGTTTGAGGTCTTCCTTGCGGGGGTGAGTGCGGCCTTAAATCTCATTTTCCCGGTTCACACCGGGTGGCGACTCCAATTCTCGGTTTAGTCCCCTGTGGCTATTCCGTACTCCCGACCGGGCTGCAATCCTGGGACAGCATGCGTCGCCCAGGTAGCTGTTTCCCACAGTCTGGCGACTCCACTGGTGATAAAGAATTGGCCCCGAAATATTGTTTTGTAATGTTTGGATTTATGTTTTAATTGACCATGTCTATAGTGGATAAAGTGAGGGTTTAATCAAGGGCACTTTGAGGCTAGGTAATGGTTTGGTGTCTTCCTTCACTCACTACTTTCTAGAAGGAAAAGCTGTGAAGACACCTATATGGCCATCTACTCGTAGCCTTTGTGATGGACTAATTTGGAGGACTCGTTGTTTATTCCTGACACCAAGCGATAAGAGCCTAAGAGGCTTTGGGTACTTAAGTGAGCCTCGCTCCACCTTCCCTCTGGGGAATCTATAACGGGAAATCCATTTGACAGTCCGTCACACACCATAGCTCATTGGCACGTACCTTAGTGTATAAAAAGGGATGCGCTCACTTGGTTGGTCGAACCCTTGAGTGGGGAGACCTAGTTGTGGGCCATCCTTCGCCGATGAGAGCCTTTGTCTACACTCTTGTGAACCCACCCATAGACCGGGATTGTATGGTTAAAGTAACAATTATTTCCTTGAGTATGAGCTTGTGGACCATCCTCATTTGGATGCAGTTCGACTATTGTCAGAAATGCGAACTTGCTGGGCCATTTAAACTGGGGCGAGTTCGTACCTTATGACCATTAGGCCAAGGCTTCTGAAATGTTGATGAGCCATTCTGTAGAAATTATTATTTTATGTTTGCATAATCTTCCTTGTATGCTTTGTTTGGGAACATTGTCATTTGGATCCATTCGGACCTTTTGTCATGAGATATGGGCTTGTTGGGCCATTTAAACTGGGACATGAATGTACCTTATGACGATTGGGCCAAAGGCTTCTAAATGACAATGGGCCATTTTGTGATTGTGTTCGGAGTATTATCATTTGGATTTAGTTGGGCTCCTTGCCATAAGATATGAACTCGTTGGGCCATTTAAACTGGGACGTGTTCACTCTTATGACACTCAGCCCAAAAGCTTCTAAAATGATAATGGGCCGACTTGTTTGAAAATTTTATTGACTTAGTATGATTTATATGTTATATGCCTCTCATGCACCCCATGCATACATACATCATGTTAACCCTTGTGTTCTGAAAGCCATCATAGATTCCCGTTGGGTTAGGGAAAAGGGAAGACTCACCAGAATACTGGGAACAGGCATGAGTGAATCAGATATTGAAGTATCCCGTATGGATCAGTTGGAAAACGGTCTCGCCAAGGTCACTGAACAATTTCAAGCCTTGACTACTGCCATGACAAATAGGGCTGTGCCCCGTGCTGGGGGAAATTCTGAGAATGTAAGGCGTGAGGAGCCTTCGAATGGGTTGGGGGATGCTATCCCCCACTTTTGCTGATGACATGGCAGAGTATGCAACATGCAAAGTGATTGGGTCTCAGGCAGAATTTCAGAAGCTTTGGGATCAGGTTGAAACAGTTACCCGCAAAATGAGGGGTAAACATGAAGAGTTTTTAGATTATGAGGCAATGACCTTCGGAGAACAGCTGCCAGCTCAGTTTAAAATGCCCAACATGGCCAAGTTTAATGGGAATGGAGACCCGAGAGTCCATCTGCAGCAATATGTCTCAGTCATGTGTTCAGTAGGCCTATCACAGCGCCAAGTCCAAAAGATGTTTGGGATGTCACTCGAGGGGGCACCTGTGGTTTGGTATCATAGCCTTGAGAAGAAGGTTAAGGAAGATTGGAGGGAACTAGCCGATGCTTTTCTGAAGCAGTATGTTACAGACTTAGAGATTGACTTGTCACTCCGAGATTTGGAGAACACTAAGCAGAAGCCGGAAGAAAGCTTCAAGGAATATGTAGACCGCTGGAGAAGCCAGCTTCTGAAGATACAGACTCGGCCCTCTGAGAAAGACCATATCAAAATGATCATCAAGGGTACTAAGCCCTCTATTTATAGTAAGCTGAGGAGGATGACTTCGATGATTTCTGATTTTCGACAGTTGAGGGAAACTGTCATGGATATAGAACAAGAAGAAGCTGAGAATAGAAAGATCTATGGCCAGAATAGGAGGACTTTTGGGGGGCATTCTGAGGCCAAGCCCGCTGCGGCCGAAGTCGCTGCCATCAGAAATAGGCAATTCTCCAACCTTGGTAGACCTTTGTCGGAGGTATTTGAAAAGTTGCAAGGTCAAGGACTCTTGAAACCCTTAGAAGGAAAACCACTTCCGCACCCCCCACCACCACACATAAATGTAAACCTTTATTGTCACTTCCACCAGCTACATGGCCATGACACCGACAACTGCACCCGCCTCAGGCATGAAATTCAAGATCTCATAGAATCCTATAAAATACCCAACCCATGAAAAGAAATCATCAACCACCAAGCTTCTTACATGGATGACAGTGAAGAACCATAGGCCGAGGAAGAAGGCAGTGCTGCGGATGATGGAGATGTCCCTCATAGTCTTTTTGATCCAGTTTTTTTAATGACATTGATTTTGTTACTTTTTCGAACTCTTTTCCTTAACAATAATAAAGACGTTCATTTCGCTGAAACTCTTCTGCAATATGAGTTTATTTGACAAAAGTATTCAACCTTGATACTATGGAATCCAGTGATGAACACAGGGAACCTTCGAAATAAGCAAACAGAAAAGATAAGATAGACATTCAGAAATTGGGAAATAGAGGCAGTGAAAATGTCAGGCTTTGAAGGGAATTAGTTCACCGAACCGATCAACGTAGACAGATTGAAGCAGTAGCTTGCCTGAGGAAAAGAATACTAAGCAGTCATCAAGGGAATTGACGGAAGACCTAACCCGACAGGATAAGAACATTCATACATGCATACACGTACCACATTTTGCATCCTTTCGTGTTTGTTCTGTTTTGTATTCACAGGTTTTGAAGAAGAAAAAGAAAAGTGGCAAAGACAAGCCAAACAGAAGCAGTAACAGTACAATGTCAGCAGTCTTCAGGAATGAATCACATGGGTGAGGCCCATATCAGCAGTATCAGTCTGGGGGTGAGGCCCATATCGGTAGCAGTTAGGGCCGAGGCCCACTTCAGTATCAGCATTGCCGGATATGGCATTCTGGGGGCGAGGCCCATATTACATCAGATCAGCACTGCCGGGTACGGCACTCTGGGGGCGAGGCCCATAGTACATCGGATCAGCATTGCCGGGTATTGCATTCTGGGGCCGTGGCCCACTTCAGTATCAGCATTGCCGGATATGGCATTCTGGGGGCGAGGCCAATATTACATCAGATCAGCACTGCCGGTACGGCACTCTGGGGGCGAGACCCATAGTACATCAGATCAGCATTGCCGGGTATGGCATTCTGGGGCCGAGGCCCACTTCAGTATCAGCATTGCCGGATATGGCATTCTGGGGGCGAGGCCCATATTACATCAGATCAGCACTGCCGGGTACGGCACTCTGGGGGCGAGGCCCATAGTACATCGGATCAGCATTGCCGGGTATGGCATTCTGGGGCCGAGGCCCACTTCAGTATCAGCATTGCCGGATATGGCATTCTGGGGGCGAGGCCCTTATTACATCAGATCAGCACTGCCGGGTACGGCACTCTGGGGGCGAGACCCATAGTACATCAGATCAGCATTGCCGGGTATGGCATTCTGGGCCGAGGCCCACTTCAGTATCAGCATTGCCGGATATGGCATTCTGGGGGCGAGGCCCATATTACATCAGGTCAGCACTGCCGGTTACGGCACTCTGGGGGCGAGGCCCATAGTACATCAGATCACCATTACCGGGTATGGCATTCTGGGGGGCGAGGCCCGCATCACATCAGATCAGTTCTGCCGAGAATGGCACTCCGAGAATGGAGATATAGTCCGGGAATGGACAGTTCGGGAATGAACAAGTTGAGAATGGCACTCCAAGAATGGAGCAAGCTTCGGGAATGAACAAGCCGAGAATGGCACTCCAAGAATGGAAACACAGTTCAGGAATGAACAAGCCGGGAATGGCACTCCAAGAATGGAAGAATAGTTCGAGAATGACCACCTCACAGTAACGGTTCGGGAATGGACCAACTCACAGTAACGGTTCGGGAATGGACCACCTTACAGTAATAGTTCAGGAATGAACAAGCCGGGAATGGCATTCCAAGAATGGAAGCATAGTTTGAGAATGAACACCTCACAGTAACGGTTCGGGAATGGACCAACTCACAGTAACGGTTTGGGAATGGACCACCTTACAGTAACAGTTCGGGAATGGACATCTCACGGTAACATTTCGGGAATGAACAGCTCACAGTAACGGTTCGGGAATGGACCAACTCACAGTAACGGTTCGGGAATGGACCACCTTACAGTAACAGTTCGGGAATGGACACCTTACAGTAACAGTTCGGGAATGGACATCTCACGGTAACAGTTCGGGAATGAACACCTCACAGTAACGGTTCGGGAATGGACCAACTCACAGTAATGGTTCGGGAATGGACCACCTTACAGTAACAGTTCGGGAATGGACACCTTACAGTAACAGTTCGGGAATGGACATCTCACGGTAACGGTTCGGGAATGGACCAACTCACAGTAATGGTTCGGGAATGGACCACCTTACAGTAACAGTTCAGGAATGAACAAGCCAGGAATGGCACTCCAGGAATGGAAATACAGTTCAGGAATGAACAAGCCGGGAATGGCACTCCAAGAATGGAAGCACGGTTCAGGAATGGACCACCTCACAGTAGCGGTTCGGGAATGGACCACCTCGCAGAACGGTTCGGGAATGGACACCTTACAGTAACAGTTCGGGAAAAGATATCTCACGGTAACAGTTCGGGAATGGACCAACTCACAGTAACGGTTCGGGAATGGACCACCATACAGTAACAGTTCAGGAATGAACAAGCCGGGAATGGCACTCCAGGAATGGAAATACAGTTCAGGAATGAACAAGCCGGGAATGGCACTCCAAGAATGGAAGCACGGTTCGGGAATGGACCACCTCACAGTAGCGGTTCGGGAATGGACCACCTCACAGAACGGTTCGGGAATGGACCACCTTACAGTAGCGGTTCGGGAATGGACCACCGCACAGCAACGGTTCGGGAATGGACCACATCACAGCACGGTTCGGGAATGAACCAGGGGTCGCAGCACCTCACCATCCAAACCAACTCAACTCAACACAACACAGCAGGCAAACCGGACAGCTGGCGAGCCAGGAAAGTAAAAATGCATTGCATAGACTTTGATAGGATTGTCACTGTCATACACTGCACAAGTCCCATCAAAGTGGGGGCGACTGTAGGCATTGCATTTTTGCATGTGAAACCCGATGATGAGCCTCATTTGGAGGCACTATCTTTTAAGTCGCGGAAATCGCGGGAAACGGACGTCGGAAGGGAAGAGTCAAGAATTGACGTTTGGTTGGATTTAGTTCACGTGTTTAGTTTCGGGTTCGCTGTTGGACCTCCGTTTTAAAACTTAACCTTAGCCCAAGCCCATTAAATCACGTCCAATAATAATTAAACATTTAAAATATATGTGTCACAAATTAAATTTAAATTAAATCTAACTAAATTAAAACCAATTAATTAATGAAATTAAATGAACAAATTAAATATTAATTAAACAATATACCAAATTAAATAGAATAATTAATTAAGTCATATACCAAATTAAATAAAACAAATAAAATCTAAATAATCACCTACCAAAATAATAAAAATACTTACCCAAATTAAAGAAATTGCATGCCTAATTAAAATCAATCAACAAATATTATTCCTAATTAAAAATATATTATTCCTAACTTAAAATATTGTATGCCTAATCAACACAAACTAAATATTCTACATTCCTAATTCACCAAAATCATGTCCCCCAATCAAATATAAATTTTCCTAGTAAGACACTAATTGGTTTCTTTCCTAAAATAAAATCCATGCATGCAAACCCTAATTTCATAAACTATATAACAACAACAAATTACAACCTTAAGGCAGCTCACACAAGCAAGAAAAAATCAAAATAACTAAAACCTAAACTCCTCAACTCTCACCTCTCCTCTCGGCACCATAAAAAAAAGAGAATAAACCCTTCAGGAGGAGATCCAGACAACACAGCCATTCATCACCCTTGAACATGTCCTCGCCATAGCCCTCCACTCATCTAGCCTTCCTCAATATTTATGGAATATTGTTTGCATGTGATGTGTGTTGTGGCCATTTATTAAAACGGAAAATACGTCGTCTCTCATGGTATATAGGATGGAAACCCAGACGTAAATTCCGTAGCCGATTCTGAATGGACGGTAGTGCGGTCTGTACTTGGGATACAACTCCACGTACCACTTGAGTAAACGGCGTATATTTCGCTTTATGTTATTTTGATTATTCTCACTTTATTATTACGTCTTTTAATTTCTGCATGTTATTTATTTATGTTATGATGCGATCGAGCGCATGGGCTTAGTAAGTGGAATGAAAGATCCCATATGGGGAAGGGTTAAAGCCCTTTACCATGATGTTTTGCCGCGCCGGTTGATGTGTGTTCGGTTGAATGCAAGACACGTTCAATCGAACATATTAAGTTTGATATATTGTCTTTATTTCATGTATTGTGATGTGACGCGCATGGGCTTAGTATGTTGGTCTAAAGGTCCTCTCTTTGAGAGACAAAGGGCCCCAAAACGCCACCTTTACGGCAGTACTTCGCCGCGCCCCTTTATTTTGTTGTTTAGTATGACGTCTTCTTACATGACCATGCATCATATCACATTGCGCATGGGCTTAGTATGTTGGTCTAAAGGTCCTCTCTTTGAGAGACAAAGAGCTTAAAAGGCCACCTTTACGGCAGTACTTTGCCGCGCCTCTTTTATTTAGTTATTCGCTTCATAACGTCCTTTTGAAAATTCATGCATCATATTGCATTGCGCATGGGCTTATCAAGTGAGATTAAGGGTCCTCCACGTTGAGGGGTGGAAATGCTTGAAAGCTACCTTTGCTACAATGATTTGCCGCGCCCCTTAATCTGTTGTTATGTACGAGAACTCATATATTCATTTGTTCATGTATGTGTCATGTCGTTTACTGTGTTTTGGAGGTCACTACTATAACCCCGTTCGAACGCGTTCCGAAACGCCGCACGAACGCGTGTTTTCTGTCTGGTCCCGTTCGAACGCGTTATCAAACGCTATACGAACGCGAACCTTCTGTTTACCGTTCGAACGCGTTTTCAAACGCTATACGAACGCGAACACACTGAACTGAGACATATTCATCACATGCCATGTATAATTGTTTCTTAGGTGATTTTTTATGAAACCCTATATAATCATCCTTATCTTTGTGCACATCATAATGAAAAGCATGTTTATTCCATTGGTTGCGTCATTTGCCTTAGTCTTGATTTAACGTATTACGATTCATATACCTTTGTCATGATGACTTTGGAGTATTATTTCTTGTGGTATATCGGATGGAAACCCAGACATAAATTCCGTAGCCGATTCCGAATGGACGATAGTGCGATCTGTACTTGGGATACAATTCCACGTATCACTTGGAAAAGTGCTCACATGTATGCTTGTATGGTTAGTTAGTATGCTTGTGTTTTTCGTGAACATGATATGCTAAATGAAGTTGTATGTTCGTTGTTACTTTGAGGTATTTTCAAGCATGTAATTTTAGATGTGAGATATATGTGAAATGTGTGCATAAGTTTTATTTTTTGTATATGGGAATTTAGAAGCATGATACTCTTGGAAATAAGTGTTACTTAAGCTTGATTAAATTATCACATAAATCCTTTCATTACAATTGACATGAGTAAGGGACCATTCCGAACCCAACGGTTTGAGGTCTTCCCTTGCGAGGGGTGAGTGCGGCCTTAAATCTCATTTTCCCGGTTCACACCGGGTGGCGACTCCATTATTCTCCGGTTTAGTCCCCCGTGGCTATTCCGTACTCCCGACCGGGCTGCGAGCCCGGGACAGCATGCGTCGCCCAGGTAGCTGTGTTCCCACATTAATTTATTTATATTAAATTATAATTCAATTTATTAATTATAATTTATTAATAATTAAGCACCGAATTCAAATTTTTTTTATTTGAATTGGTTTTGGTTTGATTGGTTTGAATACTGATGATGATTTGATAGTCTTTAAAAATAATAAGCTTCTAGTTAGCCATATAATTTAGCCCATCCAAAATCAGCCACAACATTATTTGCCAGTTACAAGCTTCATTATTATTTATAAAATAATACAATAACAAATAAAACAATTAATAATGTGAACATGATATTTTTTCATATAGTTCTTGTTTAGCGTGTTTAGTTAATTCATCAATCTTAATTAGGCCTCGAGTTCAATCAATCTGGTAGTGGTGGTGATGGTGATGATGATCCAGAACCCTAAGAAGCTTCTACTTTTTCTCAAGGGCGCTGCTATAGGGTTATTATTTACTCTCATCAGATTTATGAGCATGCAACCCTTCACCAAATTTTTCATTCTTTTTAATCACTTTATCAACATGCACATCATCTTCAATCTCTAGCATCACAACTTCTGGTCCATGGTGGCCTGGCACAATGACCTCCTTCACTTTCAAATGTTCATTGTTGTGCACAATATCCGTTTCTTGAACTGCCTTCCTTTTTTTCTTCTTGATGTAACAACAGACAGCAGCTGCAATAAATGCAAGGAAGAGAAGTCCACCACATGACACGAACACTATCACAATCACTGGTGTGTGATTGTCTGGTGATGGAGAAGGTGGTGGTGACCTAATTGGATGGTGAGGTGGTGGCGGCGGCTTAATCGGGTGTGGTGGTGGGTGGCTTGGTGGCTTTGCAGATGGTGGCGGCGGTGGCGGCTGGAAGTGGTTATTAGGTGGGAAGTAGAAGTTGGGAGAAGCCATTGTTTTGATATCAATAGATGTATTTTTTTTTTTTTAAGGTGATGGGTGAATTTTTGTGGGGAGGATGGTGAATTTGGGCGAGTATTTGTAGTGTTTTGAAGTTGCATTGCTTAATAATTTTTTTTTTTAAATTTTCATATCTAAGTTTCTTGTGACTTGACTCTCATGCTAAGTCTATTACGAAGCAAATGTGTCTTGTTTGTATTGGAAAACACTTCTCACATCTTTCCTTGTTCTTCAACAAGCTTACTTCTATGCCAAAGTATTTAGGGACTTTGACCGGCGGTTCATTGGCATGTCATTTAACCATTATCTTACATTATTTCAATGATTTGGAAACTAAGCTTTCAAGCAGAATAACCATTCATACATGACTTACCTCCAACTAAAGCTTTAGCATTAATTAAGCCTCCGTTTAGTATAGTTTTTGAGATAAAACGTCTTTATTTAGAGTATTGTTTTTTTAAATTTAAGAAATGTTTAAATCTCTTCTTTATATATTATATTATAATATATTATTTGCTTACAAAAAAAAGAAGAGAATCCAAACATCATTATCCACGGTAAAAAACTGTTCATTTAAGGAAGGAATTTTCTATCGATAATCAAGGAAATTTCGTCATTTATATACGGAATATTTTTGTCGATAAATATATTATCGAAATAAAATTATTTACATCGATAATTACCGACGAAAATTCAATTGCCACCATTTTCTCGATGGTCAAATGATCTAATACCAGTTGACTACCGACGTAATTTTCATTAGTAATACCAACATAAAGTTTTCATCGATAGTTTTGCCGCTTTCGTTTTTTATATTTAATAATTATCCGTCAATAAATCAACAATTATTTCCTCAATACTAATTAAAAATTTTAAATAAAATTTTATTTATTATTATTGTTGATGGTGTTTTCAGGCACTATAATATTTAAAGCAGCACGACAATGGCAGAAGGGTAATTCCCTTCTTGTATGAGATCATTAATTCTGACCCGACCCATAAAAAGTCAACAGCAAGGGCCCGAACGCTTTACAATAAAAGACTGACCACAACAGGAAGAGACCAAGCACTTCATAATCGGTAACCGATCAATTGAGTTCAGGATGACCGGTCACTTATCAGGTCGACAGCAGCACCCCCAGTACAAAAGACCCTTATGACCGACCTCATGAAGACCGAGCACATGGCGAGGCGTGTTCCGGAAGATAAGGCATCCTATTTTTACGGATGAGATGACCAATAGGTTATCCTACTTTCATGGGAAAACTAAGAAGTCAGAGTCCTAGTAGGATAAAAGCGGTAAAAGTAAAATCTAGTTAGGAGACCTTGCGGGAGAAGGAAATTGTATCAATTAGGAATCCTTATACTAGAAGGAGTCTGATTTCTTCACTATTATAAATAGAAGGGTAGAGTATGTGTAAAGATCATCAGAATCATCAAGCTCTGACCTGTAAACACAAAAAAGATCTGAGAATCGTGTTTGAGTAATAAAAGTATTATCATGTTTGTGTCCGTGGACGTAGGTCGGATTCAAATCCACCGAACCACGTTAAATCAATTGTTGATTGGCGCATTATCTATCTTCTGCTAAATTTGCTTTTAGTTCCCACATAACCAAACAAATTCACTATTGAGGGATGATTACCTCGGGAGTGATATTCCCATATTACCCTGAGACCAAAATCCACCGTCAACAGTTGGCGCCGTCTGTGGGGACTTCAAACAAAAAGCAGCTCGCGTACTAAGACGATGGCAGAAGCTGGGAATCATCAATCTTCAGGGAATCCGGCAGCAGACTGGATTAAAAAGATGGAAGAAAGCATGAAATCCATGGTAGATCGGCTGGAGAAAATGGAGGGAATGAACAACGAGAGACCAGAAGGCGGAACGAGTCGAAGAAGAGGTGAGAAAGCAGAAGGAAAAATGGTGGAAGACACAAGTGAAGACGATGGACCTAGAAGGAGGGGCCCCTACGGGATAAAATCCGTGGTTGTAGAAAAAGATTCACAAACAGGAGACACATGGGAAGAGGAGGAAAGAGGACGAAGAGAACAATCCCCTAATCCTTCCTACGATAGCCTCCACGACTCCCGAAGAGAAGGCAAGGAATATAGCGAGGATGTGCAAGAAATTTCAAACCATGAGGAACGCCGCACCGGGGGCATATGACGCACAAAGAGGCACAGAAGACGACATGGCGGCACGACCAGTGAGATAAAATCTTGGTTAAAAAAGGAGATGACCAAGTGGGGGGTAGGCCTCAAGGCTGACGCAAGTGATGCCCGGGACGGTGAGGAGGAATCTCCCCTCGCGAAAAAAATAAGGTCGGCAAAATTCCCAAAGCGATTCAACATGCCGACCATGGCACCTTACAAAGGCCACTCTGACCCAAAATCGCACATCGAAAGCTTTGTCTTGTTGATGGAAGTCCAGGGAGTAGTAGGAGATGCCATCTGCAAAGTGTTCCCCCTAACTTTAGGTGGACCCGCCATCCTATGGTACAGAAGTCTGGCTCCGGGGAGCATCGGAGGCTTCACACAACTTAAGAAGTCGTTCATTCGACACTTTAAAGGGGTCTGCGTTCCCAAAAAGACGATTGGAGAATTAAGACTTATGAAGCAAGGAGATGACGAGCCCCTGAAAAATTTTATTGAAAGATACCACAACATGGTATTGGAAGTCGGGGGATATGAGTCCCTAGAAGCCCTAGAAAGCTTAAAGGGAGCCCTAAAGGTCGGGAGGTTATGGACTCATCTGAGAATCCAGGACACGCCGGATTATGCACCGCCACCCCCTAGAGGTAGCCCGGAAGTTCGTCTTGGTAGAAAGCGAAGAAAAAATCTCCCGAATGGGGACGGCCATTCGGGAAAGAACAACACAGCAGACAGACCCCCCCGACGACGGACAGGGAATTCAAAAGATTCAATCCGAAACCTAAAGAATTCAAACCAATACCTCGAAGAGATCAGGAAAGAGGGGTCGCGACCCAGGTGAATCATGTAGTCCGAGAAGAAACATATGTTCCCCTGAGCAAGCCACCAGGGCAAATCATCATGGAGATACAGGAAAAATGCCTCTTGATAGAACCCGACCTCAGGAGGTTCCCCCAAGATAAAAGGAACCAGAAGTCTTACTGCATACATCATAACCTGAGGGGGCACACAACCGACGAATGCAAAGATCTGCGGGAACAGATAGAGGACCTAGCCCGAAATGGATATCTAAATAGTTTTATCGACCATGAAACCATGGCGGCCAGACAGAGGGCACGAAACCGACAGGTGAACATCATCGCTGAGGGAAGTACACTGGCCGGGGACTCTAACCGGTCAAGAAAAAACTATAGCCGAGCTCAAGGGGCAGAGGTGCTAGGAACAGAAAGACCCCTGACACTACAAGGGGGTCGGTCGGTGCCCATAATGTTCACCGACGAGGATGCACGAGGGGTGAGTTTTCCCCATGATGATGCGCTGATAATCAAAGCTACAATCGGCGGCACTAAGGTAGATAGAATCCTGGTAGACCCCGGAAGCGCGGTAGATATAATATCCAAAGAAGCCTTAAAGAGCCTGGGATTAGAATACGTAACCCTAACTAATGACGGCACCCCCTATACGGTTTTGGAGGCTCAACGGTCATCCCGCTGTGAGAAGAATACAACTGGCAACAACCATCGGAACTCACCCCAGAACCTGGACAGTCATGGTAAACTTCACCGTGGTGGACTGCCTGAGCAGTTACCAAGTCATTGTCGGCCGGCCTTTTATGATGAAAACAAAGGCGGCGATGTCCTGTTACCACTTAAAACTGTAATTTCCTACCCGGGAAGGGATCGGAATCATATGCGGAAGTAAGAAAATAGCTCGTAGTTGCTTCGCCACTCTCTCACGAGAAACCCTCTGCATCGAAGGAAGCACCAGGAAGAGGCAAAGGAGGAAGACGAGGAAAATCCAAGGAAGGACCCGGGTCCTCGCCCGGATAAAGTTGCCCGGCTAGAAGCAGCCGAAGAATTAGAAGAAGTCAAGCTGTTCGGACCGAGTAAAAGCATAAAGATATGAGGGAACTTGGACGAAATCCTAAAAAAGGACCTACTGGAATGCCTACGTGAGTACCCTGACATCTTCGCATGGGGACACAATGACATGCCCGGGATCGATCCAAAGTTCATCAGTCACCGCTTGGCAGTAAACCCGACATACAAACCAGTTAAGCAGAAAAGAAAAATCTTCAACCAAGAACGGTGCAGAGCAGTGGCGTCCGAAGTGGAAAAACTGTTAAAAGCAGGCTTCATCAGAGAAGTCAAGTACCTTGAATGGGTTTCGAACGTGGTATTGGTAAAGAAAGCAAACGGGAAGTGGAGGATGTGCGTGGACTTCACGAACCTCAACAAGGCATGCCCGAAGGACAGCTTCCCACTGCCAAACGTAGATCAGCTAGTAGATACAACAGCCTGCAAGGGACTGCTGAGCTTTATGGACGTCTTATCAGGATACAACCAGTTCAAGATGCACCCTGCTGACGAGGAGAAAACAACTTTTGTCACCGATCAGGGGCTTTACTGTTATAAAGTAATGCCCTTCGAATTAAAAAACGCAGGAGCCACCTTTCAGAGACTGGTCAACAAGATTTTCAAACCACTCATCGGCACAACAATGCTGGTGTATGTTGACGACATGATAACAATGTCTGAGGCGACAGGGTGCCACATGAACGACCTGAAGAAAACCTTTGAGTTATTGAGGAAATACCATTTAAAACTCAGCCCAGAAAAGTGTGCCTTCGGGGTGGCCTCCGGAAATTTTTTAGGCTACATAGTGAGCTCCAGGGGCATAGAATCAAATCCACAAAAGATACAAGCCGTACTGGACTTGAAATCTCCCAGGACGGTGAAAGAAGTTCAAAGTCTAACCGGCAGGCTAGCCGCGCTTAACCGATTCATCTCCCGAGCAACCGACAAATGCCACCCTTTCTTCAAAGCCATCAAGAAAGCCCAAAAGGGGATCGACTGGACTCCGGAGTGCGAGGAGGCCTTCCAACAACTAAAACAATATATAGCACAGCCCCCGCTCCTAGCAAAACCTCTCCCAGGAGAGACATTATACTGTACTTGGCTGTTTCAAAACACGCAGTAAGTTCGGTGCTGGTGCAAGAGGCGACCGAATCCAAAGACCGGTATAATATGTCAGCAAAGCCCTGTTGGACACAGAAACCCGGTATCCCGTACATGAACTAGTCGCCTATCTTTGATCACCGCAGCTCGGAAATTGCGGCCCTACTTCCAAGCCCACCCTATCAAAGTTTACACAGACCACCCCTTGCGACAGATCTTACAAAAACCAGAGGCCTCGGGAAGGTTGATGAAGTGGTCGGTGGAGTTAAGCGAACACGACATCTCCTACCTTCTGAGGTTAGCAATGAAAGGACAGGCTTTGGCAGATTTTGTTGCAGAATTCACCGAACCCCGGATCTTGACGGTAGGGGAAGACAAGTGGGAGATGTCAGTAGATGGGTGTGTCAGCTCACAGGGCGGCGGAAGCCGGGATCGTTTTAAAAAATAACAGGGGGGAAGAAGTATTATTGTTTACCTTAAGGTTCGCCTTCGAAACCATGAACAATGAGGCAGAGTACGAAGCAATCTTGGCCAGATTGAGGCTATGCACAGTAGTGGGAGTCAGCAACGTGGTAGTAAGGTGTGACTCTCAGCTAGCCATTCACAACTAAAGGGAGAATTTCAGGCCAGGGAGTCGACATGATGATAGCTTACTTAGCCGAATAAAAAAGATGATGGAGAAAGTAGGAACGTACGCTTCGAACAAATCGGACGAGAAGACAACTGTGAAGCAGACTCCCTGGCCCGGCTCGCATCCTCAATGAAGACCGAGGATCCCAGAACAATCCCCATAATCTGCCTCCGAGAAAAGAGCATAGGAAAACTCGAAGTAGGAACCCTGGATAAAGAAGATGAAACTTCATGGCCACAACCGATCAGAAAATATTTGGAAACAGGGGAGACACCCGAGGACAGAAAGGAAGCCAGAAAACTAAAATTCAAAAGCACCAAGTTTCCTTAATCGAAGGGGTACTCTACCGAAGAGGCTACACCGTACCCCTCATGAGATGCTTGGCGAAAGAGGAAGCAGATTATGTGCTCAGGGAAATCCACGCAGGCATGCAGAAGTCACACGGAGGAAGATCAATCGCCTTTAAAGCCTTAAGACAAGGATTTTACTGGCCGACCATGCATCAGGACGGGGTGAGGGTAGTTCAAAAATGTGAAGGTTGTCAGAAAAATGCCAACATCCACCATCAACCGGCAGAACAATTAACCACCCTGTCCAGCCCCTGGCCGTTCGCACAGTGGGGGCTAGATATCATAGGGCCAATGCCAAAAGGGCGAGGGCAAGCGAAATATGCAATCGTGGCCATAGATTATTTCACAAAATGGGCAGAAGCCGAGCCGCTATTCACCATCACGGAGAAAAAGGCCACAGAATTTGTAAAGAAGAATATAATCTGCAGGTTCGGAATCCCCCATGCGATCATCACCGACAACGGGAAACAATTCGATAGCAAAGGATTCAGGAAGCTCTGCGAAGACCTCCAGATCACTTAAAATTCACCTCGCCAGCCCATCCCAAGTCAAACGGACAGGTTGAGGCAACAAACAAAACCATCAAGGCAAACCTTAAAGCTCGGCTCGGATCATGCAAAGGCTTATGGGTCGAAGAATTACCAGAAGTGCTATGGGCACATCGGACGACCTACAAAGATTCCACAGGGGAAACACCATTTTCCCTATCATACGAATGCGAGGCCGTCATTCCAGCAGAAATCGGGGTAACAACAACTCACAGGGTCCGCCACTTGGGAATGAGCAGAACGAAGAACTTATCAAAAACCACCTCGACCTGATCGAGGAAATGAGAGAGAAATCAGCTATGAAAACAGCAGTCTACCAACAAAGAATGGCCCGCTTCTACAACAGAAGAGTTCGGACCCGCTCCTTCCTCCCAGGCGACTTGGTATTGAGAAGGGTCACCTTAAACACCCGACGATCAGAGGAGCTCGCTTGGTGCCAAATGGGAAGGGCCATACAAAATCACAGAGGTGGTAAGGCCGGGGGCTTACTTCTTGGAACAGCTGGACGACATAAGATTAAAAAAGCCATGGAACGCCGAGATGTTGAGAAAATACTTTTAGTAAACTCTCCCTTCCTCCTCTTCTTTGGCAGCAACCCAATAAGGGACAGAAGTTCAAATACAAAGCCTCTCTCAAAATGACCCACAGAGAGTTGTAAGAAGGGCAGTATGTCCCCGAACATAAATAAAAACTTTCTTTTTTCACCCGCTCTTCTGAAAAAATAATTTTGCAAAACCATATTCAAAAACCCCGGGGACATACTCAATACAACGGTCCAAAGCCAAAAGCACAAAACCCGCAACTACCCGACCACGGCTACCACCATACAGGAGCACAAAGTCACACCAGAATCGTTCGACTCTATACAAGCATTAGACAGCAGGGACGAAGGTGAATCAGAGTATAGATCCGTGAGAAGCATAGCACGGGGAGGGATGATACCCCTGTGGCGATTGCTTGTTCCAGTATTACCGAACATAAGGAGGAATGTGCCCTTAATGTTTCAAACAGCTCGGGGCTGGATCTTATTCCGCCGAGGCCGTCCGGTTCGGGGTCGGGTTACATCCCACCGAGTCATGCTCATTGGTCTGGGGACGAGACATTCCCCCAGAACCAAATATCTCTCTTGGCTCGGGGTCCTCAGGGACATACTTGATGCATAGGATCCGTGAGAAGCATAGCACAGGGAGGGATGATACCCCCGTGGCGATTGCTTACTCCAGTGTTACCGAACATAAGGAGGAACATGCCCTTAATGCGTCGAGCACTCTTTTGATCCTCACTTACCCGATGTAATGGATCCGTGGGAAAGCATAGCACGGGGGATGATGATGCCCTAGTGACGACTGCTAGCTCCAGTGATGCCGGACCTAAGGAGGAATATACCCTTAGTATCCCGGACACTCTTTGATCCATTCATCATTTGGATCCAAGAGAGGCGCAGCACGGGGATGCATTGTTCCCCTGTAGCGTGTACCTACTCCAGCGTGGTAAGGAGAAGCCCTCGTACAATACACAGGCTTCACAGTGACCCGACGTATATAGGATGTGCCCTTACCATTCAAACGCTCTACTGATCCAAATCCTGGTTCACCGGGACACTGAGTTGAAAGATTCAGAATTGTGTTTTGGAAACCTCGGACAGGACGCTGTTTTAAGGAATCCGTGTTGTTGTTTTATGCTTGTGAAAAGTTTTGCTTTGGGACAAGTGCTAAGTCACCCCCACCTTTTGATTTTATTTTCGAAATTTGTTTTTATTTTTTCGTCGGTCTGACAAAGGGACGCCCAAGTCAGATTCGACAGGGTTTCAAAGATGGATACACTTCCCATCTGAATAAAACCCAAGGATTAACCAGTGCTCGTGGCTGGATTCGTTCCGCCGAGGCCACTTGGTTAATCGGCTCGGGGCTGGATTCGTTCCGCCAATGCCACTTGATTATTCGACTCGGGGTCGGGTTACGTCCCAACGAGTCTACCTCTTTGGACTGGGGACGTAACATTCCCCCAGGTCCGAATGCCTTTTTTAGCTCGGGGTCGGGTTAAGTCCCACCGAGTCAGCACTTTGGACTGGGGAGGCGTCATTCCCCCAGGTCCAAATATCTCTCTCAGCTCGGGGTCGGGTTAAGTCCCACCGAGTCTATCAGCCAAACAGGGGACGTAACA
>SKCR01044491.1:0-98727 GCA_019454045.1 Zanthoxylum bungeanum | reverse complement strand
GTTAATTTCATGTCCTCAATGATGCAATACATTTAGCTTGATAACGGAAGATGAACAAGGAATTCAGATATGAAATTGAACTATCTTGAATGTTTCTGGTTTTTCTTCCTTTTTTGTGTGGACAAGTATTTGATATTTGGCATCCGAAGTTGTTCAATCGTGTGAAGGGGCTTTAAAATAAAACCCAACCTTCCTACCTATAATTTACCTGGCTCCTCGTTAAAAGCCTCAGTGAACATGGAAACTGATTCTAGGGCATTTTTAGAATGGCCGTTCCAGACATTTTTAGCTAGTGCTGGCTTATCAGGTTCATGTGTATTTGAGGATTATTACCAGTGAGGAGGTCTGATAATAAAATGTTGTGATAAAACACACACAATAGAGGTGATTGGAGAGAAAATTCTTCTTTTATATTACAAACAAAAGAATTACAAAGCTTTCTAACCCAAGCTTTACAAAAAACTCTCACACCACTTTACTCTATATTCTTACACTTCTGGGATTTCTGGGATGCTTAGGAATGAATTTCAGACTCCATTTTATAGTGCCAAAGACGTGTGCTACAGTAGCACACGTCTTGGCAGCTGGCAGCAAGTTGGCATGATGTGCCATCAACTTTCGGCGCCCATCTTCATCAACTTTCGGTGCTGGCTCTCTTTTGCTTCTCAGTTGGAGCCTACTGCATGGGGCATGCATTGGTGCTTGCTGTTTTCAACAAATCTCCCACTCGGTGAAGATTTCCACAAAATCTGAGCCGACCATCTTCAAAATTTGAGCCGACCATCAATCATCCAAACCGGATCCTCAAAAGGATCCTCCCCTGGCTGCATCTGTATGACTGCCTACGTACCCTGAGTTGGGATCAAGCCAATCGTAGTTCTCTGTCTCTCCACACTCTGACTATGTGGAGAGTTTTGTCATCCCGGCTATAGCACGACAGATTTCAAGCTTCTCCTTCGGTAAAACCTTCGTGAACATATCGACACCGTTGTCGTCGGTGTGAATTTTCCTGAGTTCTAACAGCTTTGAGCTCATGACATCCCGTATCCAGTGATACCTCACATCGATATGTTTTGACCTCGAATGAAAATTGGAATTTTTATCGAGATAGATAGCACTCTGGCTATCACAGTACAAAACGTACTTCTCCTGCTTGAAACCCAATTCCTGGACGAATGTCTTCATCCACAGCAATTCATTGCAAGCTTCTGTCACTGCAATGAATTATGCCTCTGTTGTAGAAAGTGCAACACATCTCTGCAACTTAGACTGCCATGCCACAGCTCCCCCTGAGAGAGTAATCAGATACCCCGAAGTAGACTTTCGGGTATCCACATCTCCTGACATATCTGAATCGGTGTAGCCCATCAACACTGGCTTGTCGCTTCTTCCAAAACATATTCTCATCTTGGATGTGCCTCGAAGATACCGCATAATCCATTTGATTGCATTCCAGTGTTCCCGTCCTGGGTTTGACATAAACCGGCTGACCAATCCAACTGTGTGTGCTAAGTCTGGCCTCGTGCACACTATGGCATACATAAGACTTCCCACTGCTGAGGTGTATGGAACCTGTTTCATTTCCTCCTTCTCTGTCTCAGTAGAGGGACTCTGTTGTGTACTCAATCTAAAGTGGGTAGCAAGAGGAGTGCTAACCGCTTTAGCCTTGTCCATCTGGAATCGATGAAGTACCTTCTCGATGTACTCCTCCTGTGACAAGTATAATCTTCTGGCTTTCCGATCACGGCCGATCCCGATGCCAAGAATCTGTTTTGCTGGCCCCAAGTCTTTCATCTCAAAAGACTTACTCAGTTGCTGCTTCAAATTATCAATCCTTGATTGATTCCGGCCAACAATCAACATATCATCTACATACAGCAGTAAGATGATAAAGTCATCGTCAGAGAATTTCTGAACGAAGACACAATGGTCTGAAGTGGTCTTCTTGTATCCCTGCTCCCCCATAACTGACTCGAACTTCACATACCACTGTCTCGGTGCCTGTTTCAAACCGTATAGGCTTTTCCTGATTCTGCACACATAGTCCTCTTTCCCTCTGACTCTGAAGCCTTCTGGTTGCTCCATGTAAATTTCTTCTTCCAGATCTCCGTGAAGAAATACAGTCTTGACATCCATCTGCTTAACTTCCAGGTCGAGGCTTGCTGCTAAGCTGAGTACCACTCTGATGGATGACATCTTCACAACTGGAGAGAAGATTTCATCAAAGTCAATGCATTTCCTCTGATTGAATCCCTTGACAACTAGTCTGGCTTTGTATCGGGGTTGTGAAGTATGCTCATGTTGCTTCACTCTATACACTCATTTGTTCTTCAAATCCCGTTTGCCTCTTGGCAATTTCACCAACTCAAAAGTGTGATTGTCATGCAAAGATTTCATCTCATCTTGCATGACTTCCTCCCACCTTTCTCTGTCCTCTGTTTCCACAGCCTCCTTGTAGCTCTCAGGTTCTCCTCCGTCATTAAGCAGCACATACTCATATGCAGAGTATTTGGTTGAAAGTCGTCTATCTCTGTCAGACCTTCTCTGTGGAACTATTGGTGTAGCTTCTGGTACTGGTGGTTGATCATGATCATCGTCTCTGGGAGCTTCATCACCTGTACCTTCATGTCTGGGAACCTCATCTTCAACTCGTACTGGCATCGGTGTATGAGGTTCTGGATTCACATATTTGTATTGCTGGGGCATTGTCTTTATCTCCTTCCGGATATCTTCTATGGTCTGATCTTCGACGAAGACAACATCTCAGCTTCTGACGATCTTCTTCTCCATAGGATCATACAGTTTGTAGCTGAAATCATCCTGACCATAGCCAATAAAGACATACTGTCGCGTCTTTGCATCAAGCTTGGATCTTTCGTCCTTTGGGATGTGTACAAAAGCTTTGCACCCAAAGACATGCAAGTGTTCATAAGACACTTCTTTACCTGTCCAGGCTTGGTTAGGAACATTACCTTTTAGTGCGACCGCTGGGGACATGTTCAAAACATGTACTGTTGTGTTGAGTGCCTCTCCCCAGAATGTCTTTGGCAGCTTGGCTTGTGACAACAAGCTTCTGACCCTTTCGCACAAGGTTCTGTTCATCCTCTCAGCTAGGCCATTCAGCTGAGGTGTCTTCGGAGGTGTCGTTTGATGTCGGATTCCTTGCATCTTGCAGTACTGATCAAACGAATCTCTGTATTCTCCACTGTTGTCTTTTCTGATGCATTTCAGTTTCTTGCCGGTTTCTCTCTCCACCAGGGCGTGAAACTCCTTGAACACTCCCAACACTTGATCTTTTCTCTTCAAGGTGTATGCCCAGATCTTCCTTGAATGATTGTCAATGAATGTCACAAAGTAAAGTGACCCACCAAGTGTTCGTGTCTGCATCGGACCACATACATATGAATGTATGAGGTCAAGTACCTCCGGTTTCCGCTGAGGCGGGGAGCTCTGGAAGGACACTCTGTTCTGCTTTCCAGCCATGCAGTGTTCACACTTCCGTAAGTGTAAGTTCTTCAATTCGGGAAGAACATTCCGCCTGCGTAGTATCTCCATCCCCGTTTGACTCATGTGACCGAGCTTTTTTATGCCATAGCTCGGCTGCCTCATTATTGTTAACTATATTTATGCTACTATTGGAAATCTTAGCATGCATCAAATACAGAGTTGAATCTTTCTTACCTCGTGCCACCACCATTGATCCTTTAGTGAGCTTACAGGTTCCGTCACTAAAGGTGCTGCAGAAACCTTCATCATCCAGCTTGCCTGTTGAGATCAAGTTTAACCGGATGTCTGGGATGTGCTTGACTCCCTTCAACACTAGCCTTGTCCCGTTGTCTGTTTCAAGGCAGATGTCTCCAATACCGACGGCTTTGGACTGGCCGTCATTCCTCATCCTTACAGCACCGTAGTCTCCTGGTGTGTAAGATGAAAAGAAGTCTCTGCGAGATGTGGCGTGTATGAATGCGCCACTATCTATCACCCAATTGGTCTCATGGCTGGCAAGATTCACAACATTTTCTTCATATATAATGAAGAACTGTTTGGAGGTATTGTCGGTGGTAGTAGCAACTCTTTCTTGATTAGAGTCACCAACTTTCCTGGACTGCTCGTTCTTCAGTTTGTAGCAATCCCTCTTCATATGGCCTTTCTTTTTGCAGTGATAGCACTCAATATCTTTAGTTCTTGATTTACCTCGGTTCTTGTCTGGTCTACCTGAGCCTCGACTTTTACTCCTCCCTATTCTGGTGTTCTTTTCTGTCACTAGAGCTTATGAGGTTGTGGCTAATGCTGACTCATGCATTCTCGTCTTCTTTTCTTCCTCGAAGATCCTGGTCTTTGCCAGCTCCATAGTGACTTTCCCATCTGCGGCTGAATTTATTACCGTAGATCTGAACGTTTCCCAAGATTTTGGTAACGTATTAAGAAGTATTAAGCCATTTACCTCATCTCTGAAGTCTATGCCCAATCCAGACAATTCTTTCATTGTTCCGAGGAAATCGTTGATATAGTCTGCCACAGCTGTGAAGGGGTTTTGGTGGGGGTGAATCAGAGTAACGCAGCGGAAACGATATTTCAAAACTTTTTCAAAATACCGAGTAGATTATTCAATATCTAATATGAATAATCTATTCGAATTTCACCTAAACCCAAAATGAATTACTCATGTGTATGATCTAATCAGATGAAGTAATAATCCGACCACTAAAGGCCCTTTGTCCGACCACATTAGTGCCGACCACATTAGTGCCGACCACATTAGTGCCGACCATATGGGTAGCGACCATATTAGGTCCGACCAGACGAGGTCCGACCACATAAGTGCCGACCACATTAAGTCCGACCAGACGAGGTCCGACCACATAAGTGCCGACCACATTAGGTCCGACCAGACGAGGTCCGACCACATAAGTGCCGACCACATTAGGTCCGACCAGATGAGGTCCGACCACATAAGTGCCGACCACAGTCAAACAGAAGAGTATTTTACATGCATCATATACAAATCCAAATACTCAACATAAATGAAAAGCCAAAAGGTGGTACAAGGTCAGAAACTTGAAACCAACACTTAAATCAAGTTTCTAAAACACCATTTTATAGTCTCACCATAATGAAATAACTATAGAATAATTCTAGGTTATCTAAGAGTGGGTCAATAACTCTAGAATGGCAACTAATTTCTTAAACCATCAATATAATGCTTATTAACTCATTAGTAACATTCTATGATCTTTATACATGCTCAACCCTTTCCAAAAACTTCCATTCTCCAAAAATACATAGAATAAAGAATAGAAAAACATAAGAACATCACAAGATGAAGACCACAACAAGAGGAACATTTTTCTCTCTAATGGCAAGTTGGAAATACTTACTAAATTCCAAGCTTTCCTTGTTTTTGCTTTTCTTTCTCTCAAGCTTCTATGTCTTCTTTCAATGGAGTTTTAGGTAAAGTGTGAAAGGTTATTAAACCCTAAATGAAACAAAACAATATATACTTGCTCACATTTTGCCTTGGCCGAAAATTGCCTAAGGAAATTAACAAGAAATTTATTTTAATTTCATTTGAATTTCAACTTGCAACTTGATTAAATGATCATTACAATTTAATGATAAATTCAACCAAGTCAACAATTTCAACTTAGCCATTTAAAACAAATATCATAACTTTAAAATATCTATACTTTAATTAATTTAATCATTTAACAATTAAATAATCAATTAATTAATTAAATACAAATACATTAAGTATATGTATAATATTCACATTAAATATTAAATACATATATTCATTTATGATATTAGTCAAAAAACTCATTTTGACAATTAATTCATGTGTATTTGAATTAATCAAGTATTAAAGACAAATACACAAAAATTAAGGAAATGACTATCGGGTCCCATCACATGTATTTTGCGTTTAACCTTTAAACGACTTTATAAATAATCAATATTATTTATATAAGAGTTGCCTTAGTGCTCTACGAGTATATTTCATTAGTGAGACTCTCTAGATTCAGGCATATCCGTCACGAAATCCAATTTTGTGTCCATAATTTATCCACCCATAAATTATGACGATCACAAATATTCTTGCTGAATCATACAGGTCGAGGTCATGGCAAATGTATAATTCCTCCGTCACAGGTATCCGGATAAATCCCAGAGATATAGATGTAAACGTCAAATCTCTACACGTCTATTCTAGTCTCCAAGACTAATGGTTCATTGAGAAACCATTGGAATCATATATTCCAGTATACGACATGTACCGGTCTCAACGGGTTTACTTCACTGACTAAGTAGTGTAAACCTTGACCAGGACTGTCTGAGAATGACAACGTCATGATACTTCTCAATGTCCGTTGCGACGCTTTTGCAACTGTATCATGACTAATCATTCTAGGGTCATTACATCTTTACCATATAGAAAGATAGATTATATTATAGAAACTGCATATATTATTCATAATAATAATGTTTTACAGAAGTATTCAACAGAAATACAACCGGGAATTGGCGCTCTGAGCACCAACCCCAACAAGCTGTACCTTCCTGGTATTTCAAACACATCATCTTCTTGATGTAATACAGCTTGTTGTTGCCAGTCTTTGCTCGGAAAAGCTCCTCCAGCTTTCTCCATAAGACACGTGCATTTGTTTCTTCACTGACATGGTTGACGATACTATCGTCGATCCACTGACGAATAGTACTGTATGTTTTCTGGTGAAGATTAGCTCACTTCTCATCGGACATTCCTTCTGGTTTTTGCTCCAGAAATACCGATCCATCATAGTCCTTCACATACATAAGGTCTTTCATCATTCATCTCCATGTGAAATAGTTTGTACTGGTTAATAAAACCATTTTTCCGTTGCCCCCATCCATCATAAAAATTCTAAGCAGAATTTCAAAAAACGGACCTCACCATTGCGTCCGGAATGGTCGAAAATGGTGGAAATGACACTTCGTTTGTCAAAATCCGACACATGAACCAATTTGCAAATTTCAGAAATTACAGGGGTCATAGTGCAATTTCCAAAAGTTCAGGGGCCAAATTGCAATTACAGAAAAGTTCAAGGTCTAAAATGCAATTTCCAAAAAAATACAGGGGCCAAAATGTAATTAACAGAAAGTTCAAGGACATATCTGAAATTTACCCGGAAATTGCTGACGTGGCAGTTCTGCTGACTTGGCAGACACGTGGCGCTGACTGGATGCACACGTGGCCGCTGACATGGACTGCTGACTGGACTGCTGACTGTGCGTGACCTGCTGACGTGTCGCTGACTGGACGACACGTGGCGGCTGACGTGGTTGTCTTCTTCCTTGAGCTGCGCGTGTGGCGCGTTTCTATGCGTGGAGCGCCTTCTGTAATGCGCTTGACGCGCGTGAGCCACCGTCTGATCTCCGATCGATCGCCGAAAAAAACCACAGTGCTCGTTTCGCCGTGAAAAGTCCGATGGTATGCTCAAAATCGATTTTTGACAACTTTCCGAACCGAAGCTCTGTTTCTGAGTTTCGGGATCCCTCCGAGTAACTTTAGCTCTGATACCACTTGTTGTGATAAAACACACACAATAGAGGTGATTGGAGAGAAAATTATTCTTTTATATCACAAACAAAAGAATTACAAAGCTTTCTAACCCAAGCTTTACAAAAAAACTCTCACACCACTTTACTCTCTATTCTTACACTTCTGGGATTTCTGGGATGCTTAGGAATGAATTTCAGACTCCATTTTATAGTGCCAAAGACGTGTGCTACAGTAGCACACGTCTTGGCAGCTGGCAGCAAGTTGGCATGATGTGCCATCAACTTTCGGCGCCCATCTTCATCAACTTTCGGTGTTGGCTCTCTTTTGCTTCTCAGCTGGAGCCTACTGCATGGGGCATGCATTGGTGCTTGCTGTTTTCAACATAAATATATTTCGTTTTGTTTTGTTTTATAATTTCTCCTCTTTGAGTGAGCGAGGCTTTGTTTATTTTCAACTTGTTCTGAATACAGCATCCAATCTTATGTTTGTTCCGCATCAACCATAATTTTCAGGATTGAAGCGTCAAGTGCTAATGATCCTGCGGCTCGAAAAATTATATTATGTTTCGGGTGTATATGACATCTCTCTCACAGCAGCTAGGTCCCACAATTGTGTGGGACCCAGCTGCTGTGAGAGAGATGACATATACACCCGAAACATGATATACTATCTCCTGCAGCTCAGGCTGCTTAATTACTTGCTCTTCGGCAGGGCAAACTATGAAGGTAGAGGTCAGTCTTACAAGGTTTGTTCTGGGGAGAGCCAAAACCGAATCCTTTTTGTATCTTCATTGATTCATTATTTATGAAACGTTTTTATTTTACCCTTATTTAAAGTAAACGAACAATACAATGATTTTCTAATTTCCCTTTATATTTAGTTTTGTTCAAGTCCAAAATTAGAATTACTTCGATAAATTTTCTTTTTCCCCTGAACTTGAGCTTTTGCATATGTGATGGAATTTTTTACCTCGCTATTTTTCTTGGTGTACCGATTTGATTGAAGTTGTTGCCAATGGTTAATAATCTGCATTTCTGATTTTAATAACACTTCAAAATTTGTTCAGTTTCCTTTCTAGTGGACACAATAAAAATGATTTACATGAAATTAGCATTAGTTTGTAGAATTAAAAGATTAAGCAAATTTTGATTTACATGACATAACCATCCAAATCCAATGGATGAAATATCAAATCCTTGGGAAAAAAATTTCTTAGAGATGTTACTTGGAAAGTGTAGATTTTTTTTTTTTGAAGGAAATAGAATTTGTCGCTTGTAATTTAAAGGATATTTTTTATAAAAAGGGGATTATGAGACAAAATTTGGGTGCCATTTATAAATTTAGTGACTTCCCAAATTTTCATTCTTTTATAGCCAAAACCATGGACAAAAATATCTTTAAATGAGCAATTTTTCCTCTCAAAACAAACATCTTCATTAATTTTATGATTTTTCACTCCTATCTCTTTATAAAATTTCAAATATCATTAAAGTGATCAATAATTTTAGGGGATATTTTTTAGTGACATTCTAGTGATATTTCTGCTTCAATCAGTTGTACATTTTAGTCTTTCCCCAAAATATACAACTACTTGAAGCATGAATGTCAATAAAATATCACTAAAAAATGTCTCCAATAAATATAGTCCGTAAGTGATTTCTATAATGAAAATAAACAAAAATAACAAGAATTTAAAAATGTCTGCCTTTTTTGCACATAATCAATGAAAATATACATTGCATCTATCTTAATTGAATATCGATCTTCTTGTTAGGATTTATTTTACAACCGAACATTTATCACAAGAATTTGGAATACAAAATATTAAATTAATCGGATGATTCAGAGAACGTATTTGATTTAGAATCCATATCGACAGCGGAAAATTTTGACAGATCTGTCTATATATTGCATCGAGGAGATCATTATCTGCTCTCCTATTCTTGATGGTGAGAATCTTACTTTTTCCAGATTTAAGCTTTCCTTATGCTTTAATTTATTTTTTTTAAAAAAAAACTTAAGCTCTCCCTCAAAATCACTTCTTTGCTCTCTGAGTTGTCTCGGCAAATACCCAACATATCAAATTCACAAGCTTTGCCTTGCTTTTTTTATAATACATTTGCTAGGAAATGAGATTTGATATAAGGCTTATCCTAATGCTTTACATCAAATCTCAATAATTTATATAATAATGCAAAAGAGTGATTTGATTAAATGAAGAGAGATAATTATGCATAAATTTATCCTTATGTTTATCATAATTATTATTCATGAGAGAGACATTAAGTTTAATGATTAAATGAAGCTTATAGAGTAAGTTATTATAGGGAGTGAATGTGAGATCTTAGCTCACTAATTTGTGGAGTTTAACAGGTTCACTCATTAAAAGCCCATAATAATTCCAAAGTTCGCTCTAATGTCCACACATCAATTACTATAGAGTTCAGCCTATTTTATTAGATCTGAAAATTTGGGCTTCACAGTTTCTTTTACAAAACCAATTATCTTAACACTTTATTAAAATCTATATCATAATTAATAGAAACTCACAATTAATATTAGAATAAAATATTCTAACACTTCCGATTTGATTTATCAAATTTTACATTTATAACTAATATCTGTTAAAAAAAAATAAAAGAAAAAAAACTTCAATTGTGATTATCCATCCACTAACCAGATATTTTTGTTACTTGGCCCATCTTTCTTATGGTTTTGATCGTAGTGTGGATTGCAAGTAACACTTATTCCCAAACAATGTGAAATTTTTTCTCCCTACTTTATTTCCACAAAAACTCAATACAACACCAATCTTTCCTTCTCTAAAACCATAGGCAATATAGTAATTTTTCAAACTCCATAAACCATCAAAAATTCCCAACAAACAATTGAAATTGTAACACTTGTGATGCCTTCACTTCAAAGCAAGGAACCCTCAAACTCCCAAAAGATCCAAAAATTTAACTTTTTTTTAAAATCATTAGAAATTTCACCACTAAATCACTCCTTTTGGGCTTAAGCGGAACAGATAAAATCTTCGGTTGTCCTAGGCTCTTACAAGAAATGCATTCCCTGAATTCAAACTCGGAACTAAAGGTGAGATTTTGAATCCTACACCACCAAATCACGCCCCTTTGAGGACTCCAAAAATCTAACTCTTAAATCTAAAATGCCTTTTTTTTTCCCTTCAATATTCCTTCCTCCTCATACAACCCAAAACTCCCATTAGTTCCAAGTTTTAACTACTTAACCATTTAGAATTTCTTTTGTTCTCTAGAAAAATGGGCATCAAAATTTTCATGTCTTTCATCATGCTAACCTCAGTCCTCTTATGCTTTCTTTACATAACAATCCCAACAAAACCCTTCATTCTCCTAAACAAAACCAATCCAATTATCACCATGACCTCTAACAAAATCACACTAAAATCTAACACCAGCAACAACCCATATCCAGTAACATTTGCATACTTGCTTTCATCATCAAAAGGTGACACAATGAAGCTGAAAAGGGCCTTGCTTGCTTTGTACCATCCTGGAAATCACTACCTTATTCACATGGACAGAGAGGCACCAGAGACAGAGCACAAGGAGATTGCTGAGTTTGTGGCAAATGAGCCTGTTTTTAGAATGATCAGTAATGTTTATATTATTGGGAAACCAAATTTGGTCACTTATAGAGGCCCTACTATGATTGCTGCAACTCTTCATGCAATGGCTATGCTTTTGAGATGCTGCAAATGGGATTGGTTTATTAATCTTAGTGCTTCTGATTATCCCTTGGTAACTCAAGATGGTATGGTGAGTTGCCTTAATTATTCTTTTCATATATATATAGTATTATTTCTGCTTAATTATTTTATGATTTATTTCTGGGTTTTTTCCAGATCTGATTCATTCATTTTCTGACTTGCCAAGAGATCTCAATTTCATACATCATAGCAGTCACTTGGGTTGGAAAATGTAAGAGTACTCAAGCCTTTTCTTTTCTTTTCTTTTATTTTCCCCCTAGTATTAAGAATTTGGATAGTTGAATTGTCTTAAAAATTTCATAATCTTCTATTACACTTGCTTTAATGGCAATCTATCATTAAGATAAATGATTATCTAATAATTATCAATCATAATTTAAAAAAAAAAAAAAAAATCAGTACCAAACACAACTTAATACTGAGTTTAAGTCTTTATTTTAAATGGATAATTATTTTTTAAAATTTTATATGAGATGTAAAAAATACTCACTAGATGGATATTTTATTTGTCATGTTTTGATTTTCAGGAATAAAAGAGCAAAGCCAATAATAATAGACCCAGGGCTTTATAGTGTCAACAAATCAGAAATCTGGTGGGTGATTAAACAAAGGACCTCTCCTTCTGCTTTCAAGCTGTATACAGGTTTTATAATTTTCTCCAATCCTTTTCTATATATTAATTTTTTTCCTTCATTCTCTAAAATAAAAAAATTATGGGCATTTACATCATATATATTCTCATGATTCCATATATTCTATAAGAAGAGAAGCTACAACACTTTATTTTTTTCAAAAAAGAAAAAGGAAAAAATTATAAACTTGTCATTTTTCATGTGAACTTATTAACAAGTAGGAGAAAACATGCATACAAATGTACATGGTACATTTTATTTTTAAAGTTTTTAAAGTGGAATACAAATATTTTTTTGGTGGGGTATTGTGAGTTGGAAACCGGTGCCTTTCATATCTTTTTGCTCTAAAGATGTGGCCGTGTGTTTTTCAAGTAAATCTATTTAGTTAAATCGAACTTGCTATCCATTTTTCACGGGTTAGAATTCAAAACAGTTTCTTTGTAAAAAGAAAAAGAAAAAAATAAGACCGCATATATCAGAACCTTCTTCATCCTTATTTATAACCGGAATTTTATGCATGTTTGTTTTTTCTATGATAATAAATCACAACATGCTAATACTCAAATGTGTGAATAATATAATAGAGAGATAAAATGAAGTCCAAATTTAGGCTTTATTTAAGTTTGAATGTAATTTTAAAGTATGTTAATTAGGTTATGCGGCAAACAACAGAGCAAGTTAAAAGTCATTTTCATTACCATATTAACTTGTATATTTGTTGTGCCATATATTAGTCTATCTTGGTTGGTATGGCTGTCTGTTGTGAGTTGTGATTGAGGCATAGCCACCTACATTCATGAGAGCGGGGAAAATCGTCTTCATTCAACTCAAAATTTTATTAAAATATTTTTTATAAATTAATGAAAAGACCGATTTATTAATGGGAAAATTTTGATTTACCCCACTAAAATAAAATATATATTATTATTTTTTATCAAAATCAAATTATATTCTCACTAAATCAAAATTCTGAATTCGCCGCTAATTGATTGCCATATTTTTTACAGTCCATCACTCTTACCTACCTACATCGGCTTGATCATTTATTAGTGTGGTAAAATTTATGCCAAACAAGTTTTGTATTTAAGATGGCAACTAATTTTAAAGGCAAAAATAATTTGTCTGTTTGTTTTTTACTTCCTGATTATCGACACTACAAAAAATAAGGTCTTTAGCGTCAAAAAATATTAACGCTAAAAATAATTATATTGACAAAAAAGGTTATTAGCGTTAAAAATTTTCGACCCTAAAACATGGACGAGAAAGAAAATTAGTGTCGAAATTAAAAATTTCGACACTAAAATACAACATTTTGCATCAATAAAATATCGACGATAAATTGTAATTTTCGATACTAAAGCACGTATTTGGTGATAAATATTTTCGACGCCAAATAATTTTGTAATTAATAAAAAATTATTTATTTTTTATTTTTGCGTCGAAATTCATTACCTTTAGCGTCGAATATTTCGATACTAAAGTATAATATTAAAATATATATATTATTTTATTACTTTTAGCATCGAATATTTCGACGCTAAAGGGTATACGAAAATTATTGTTACAAATTAATTTCAAACTAATTTTATTACAAAAGTAATTAATTTTTTAGAAAACATAAGAAAATTATTACAATTTTGTTATGTAAAATTATAACAATGATATCTTATTGATACAAAAATAAAATTATAAAATTTATCACAATAAAAAAAATAAAATGATAAACAAAATGATAAAATATAATTTTATATATATTTTCTCCATCTTCACTTTCATATTCTTCATCTTCACTTTCATTTATTTTTCATTTTCTTCACTATTTTCATTTTCACCATTTTTTTATCTTCATATTCCCATACAAAAACAACAACAACAACAACAACAACAACAACAATAATAATAATAATAATAATAATAAAATATAAAAAATAAAACAAGACACTTGAGAAAAAATTTTAAGAGAAGAAATAAGAGTATGAGAGAAAGAAAGTGAGAATAGGAGAAATGAAAGAGCAAATGAATTAATTTATAGGAAAAATAATATTTAGCAACGAAATGATCTTTCGTCGCTAAAGGTCCCCAAATAGCAGGAATTATTTTGGTCAAAATTTTGATATTTAGCGAATAAATTTTTAACTTTTAGCGTCGAAAATTTATCGCTAAATGTCAAAAATTTAAATATAATCTAATTAGGCAATAAAATAAATTTTAAAAAGCGGGAATTCGAAAAATTTAAATTTACCCTTACGTCGAAATATTTGACTTTTAACTTCGAAAATTTATCGCTAAATGTCATAAATTTAAATTTAATTTTATTAGGCGATAAATTCAAATTTTAGAAGGTGGAAATTCGAAAAATTTAAATTTACCCTTTAGCGTCGAAATTAAAATTCGAATAGCGTCAAAATAGTTTTTGGATGCTAAAGGGTCAACCCTTTAGCGTCTAAATAGAATTTCGGCGCTAATAGTGTGTTTACTTAAGGGTAATGGGAATGGAGGAATGAAAATAATTTCCAATAAAGTTGTTTACTTCATAAAATTGAATAAAAATGGGAATGAGAATGGGAGTGGGGCCCACAAATTTGGGAATGAGGAATTGGAATTCCATTCCCACCACCCCATGGGAATGAGATTCTCATTCCCATTATTGATGGGAAATTACAATATTATCCCTAAGATAATTAATTAATATTAATTTATGAATAATAAATAAAATGTATTAATAATTAATCAATAATTTAATAAAAGAATATATTAATATTTAATAATTTAATACATTAATAATTAATTAATAAAGTAATAATTAATTAATACTTAAATCATATATAATAAATAAAAACTATTAATCAATAATTAATAATAAAATAATATTTAATATTTTAATAAAAAATAATTTAACATTGAGTAATTTAATACATCAAAAATTAATAATAATTAATAAATAATAAATTAATATATAATTATAACTAAGGGTATTTTTGTAACTTTTTATCAATTCATTCTGATTACTGGATAAAGTAAACACATCAATGGTAATATTGCTTCATTCTGATTTTGATTCATACAGTTAAGTAAACAACTTATTCTGATTCTGATCCATCTCATTCCGATTACGAGTACGTAAACGCACCATAAATGTTCGTCAAATGACTATTTCGACGTTAATGGATAGAACATTTAGCGTCGAAATATAAATTCGACGCTAAAGGTTCAACCTTTTAACGTCTAAATAGAATTTTGACGCTAAAGGTGCAACATTTTAAATCTAATTTCTATGCTAAAGAGTTGACCTTTTAGCGTCCACATAGATTTTCGACGCTAAAGGGATACCTTTTAGTGTCGAAATTTAAATTCGACGCTAAATGATGTAGGAAACGCTTTCCTCGCGCAGCAGAAGCGTCTTAGGCACACATATCGGACTTGAAAACTGTTTCTGCCCTTCCCCTCCTTTAGCCGAATGGAACCAGCAACTCTACTGAAATTTTGCTTCTGTTTCGGATAAAATTTCAACCCCGAAACAGTCCCTGAACAGCCCCCGAACTGCAGTGAAATAATGGACTGTTTTGGACCCGTTAAACACCCGAACCACAACCAAATCAATCCCTAATTTGCGTGACCTTTAATGATGTTTCAGGTCTGATTTTTCTTTCAAAATCCAGCCACAAAGCAGCCCTAAAAGATCCCAAGGTGTTTCCCAAAATTCCGAATTAAAAATAAAACAAACGAAACCCCGAAATCCCTTATAGCAAGATGCGGCAGTGAGGGAAAATTACCCTCACTGCCGTGAATCAAAGATGAATGGAGGAGATGAAGTATTGTTCGTTCGACACCAAAAGATCTTCGGTACTATGTCTCACAACCAACGGAAAGTAGTGTGGGCTACACTCACAAAATAAATCCCTAAACGATTTAGAGATTTAATCACACTTAATATTTTATTTTTCTTCTTATGTTCTTCAATGGAGTTTCTCAACTTTTGAGAGAATGGTAGAGAAGAAGAAGGAGGCTAGGGTTTTCAAGAATGAGAGGGCTACAAAAGAAAATCAAATTTTCTTTATATACTTAGGTCAAATTGTTTCCTAAAACAAAACAACCACTCCCCTCACTATTTGCTAAAATCAGCCATGACAAGGAATTATTCAATTTTTGTAACATCAAATTTTCAATTACCATTATTGAAAATATGTTACAAAATTAAATAAGCAATTAACCATTTTGAAAGTCATAACTTTCAAATTAATGCCAATGATTATTTGTTTGCAAAACAAACAAATCCATTCCCTTTATCCTTATCAAATTTTCGGCAATGGCCTATAATCTTTTATTAATTTTGTAACAATTGTATTAGCTTTCCATAAAGCCAATATGTTACAAAATCAAAAGGTTTAATACCATTATAGATTTGTAACTTCCAAAATTAATTCAAGGGTTTCCAAAACCCATAATTTGGAAATTACAATCTTAGCCTTATTAAATTATATCATATATATAATTTAATATTTTGTATTTAATAATTATCATATAATTATTAATACCATACATTAACTTTTAATATATAGTTTCAAGTGTGACAAATAATATTATTAATCATATTAATAATATTTATACATATGTGAGTATATAATTGGACTATCCAATTATACTAAATCCGCTATAGTATATCGAGCTAGCACGAGAACCAAATGGACCTGCGGTTCCAAGCTCCAATAATCTCGAAATATTAAATAAGCTCTTAATTAAATATTCCAAATTATTAACCCCGGGTTATTCCACTAAAAACCTGAAGCTGCACTCTCGTTGCCGCAGACGATATATTAAGCCGAACCAAGTCGGTGTCCATCGATATAGTCATTACATACGAATTGACCCTTCACGAGTATCTCGTAATTAGAGCCGGGTCATAATGTCCGATATACCCCTCTAATTATTTTTACTTTAAGTACCATTGATTCTCTAATGAACGATTTATTCATAATTATTATGAATTTTAATCTTTCTATTCATAATAGAAAGCCTTGAGCGCTCAAATCGTTCAAGCACCGAATCAACCCTTAAGAAATATAATCCTCTACTTTTCGCAAGAAGGAGTGAACTCCATGTCTATATAAAACGTTCCCAGCTACATAACAGACCATGCCCCCAATGTACGTAGCTATTGGTCGGGACTGCTACACCAACCTCACCTTTGTAAATCAAAGGACATAGCCTGCCATGCAGGAGTTCGTAGTACACTCATGATTAAGATCAATCCATATATGACCATCTAGTAGATCGAAATGACTTTCTTTATTTAACGGATATTAAAAGAACGCCATTTCCAACTGGGTCCAGTCCTATATGATCACATCATAAAAGGTGCCTCCATTCTCATGTCTCTACATGGACGATCTCAGATTAAGGTCGCATTACAAATATAGAATGGACTGTAACTATAGATAAACCACAAACAGAGTACCCACTTTGTTTGCTCTCTATGAACTATTTAAGATTACTAACTTCAGACTTAAATCTTCTTGTGTATGACACTCATACACTAAGTCTGAAGGCACATAAGTAATATAGGGTATTCAAGATAATTTATAATATGCGAAAATTAAACAAACATTTTGATAAATGAATAATGTATCGTTTTATTTCAAAACATCTAAAGCCGTTTACATCATATGTAGCTCTAGGGCATACATCCCAACAAATAGCATCGAAAAAAATTTCGACGCTAAAAGTTTGGATGCTAAAGATTCATTTTGTTATAATGTGGGGACCTTATATTAAAGCTGTTTCCCATATAATTACGAGGAAATGATATTTTTATCGTTTTTTTTTAAAGAATGTGCCATGGGTTGTAGTCCAATAATACTATTGACTACGTGAGTTCGAATCTTCACAATTATAAAGTTCTATTATCCATAGGAATATGGATGTATGGATAAACATCTCTTAGATATTTGGACAATATAATAAGTATATTTATCTAATTTTCTAAATAGATTTTAGATCGTAAATATACCAAGAATTGTTGCAATAATAAAAACAAAATCTTTCTTAGAATTAAGTTTTACTGTTTGGGTTTTTAATAAAATTTTGATACTTTAGCCATTTTTAGCATAAAACATGAACAAAAAGACATACGGTTGAAGAGTAAATATGTCATTTTCACATGTAAATAAATTAGATAAGATCCTACAAATTAAAAAAAGTTAATTTATTTATTAAAATATCATAATTATTCTTCAACAGTGTGTTTTTTTAGCCACGGGAGATGAATAATAGAGTATTAAATACTAATAATTTTTTCTGATTTGTCTCCAGGTTCAGCATGGACAATATTGTCGAGATCATTTACTGAGTATTGCATAATGGGGTGGGACAATTTGCCGAGGACTCTCCTACTTTACTACACAAACTTTGTTTCTTCTCCTGAAGGATACTTCCAAACAGTTATATGCAACTCTGAGCACTACAAAAACACCACAGCTAATAATGATTTGCGACACATCACTTGGGATACACCTCCGAAGCAACATCCGAGGTCCCTCGGGCTCAAGGATTTCCGAAAAATGTTCCTGAGTAGCCGTCCGTTTGCTCGAAAATTTAATCTGAACAATCCGATTCTCGATAAAATTGACCGCGATCTCCTCAAAAGGCATCGGAGGAGATATACCTACGGGGGTTGGTGTTCTGAGAGTGAAAGTAACGAGGCATGCTCAGGTTTCCTGAATGAGAATTATGGTGTTTTGAGACCTGGCCCTGGGTCTAGGAGGTTGAAAATTTTGCTAAGCAAAATTCTTTCAAATAGGAATTTCGACAAGAGGCAATGCAGATAAATTTCATTAATTAAATGTCACACTTGTGTTGTTTGTTATATTGGTTTGATATATATTCAATAATGTTTTTGTTAAAATGTCAGTTGGATCGGGATTTGTCAATTTCGAACTCGTCCTATTTATAAATTGGGATAAAAAAATCATCGCGGTTTCATCATGTTAGACCTTATCTCATTTCATTACAATTTATCTTACTTCTTGTCACATCTCGTTCCACTTAACATTTTAGAATTTTTTTGGTCTTGTCTCATTTCTAAAATGAAACATAAAAATACTTCAAAATGGAAAAAATTATCATCATTATGTTGTTTGGTGGGGAATGTTGCATTTTTGGAAGAAAACGTTGGGTTTCCAGATAATTTTAGAGAGGTGCTGACAGAAACTCGAAAGGTTAATATATATCGAGGGCCCAAAAAGAATCAATGGATTAGAGGCCCAAGAATGAAATTTGAGTATATTAATAATAAATTTAGGGCTAAGGTTTTTTCCCCTAGTAATGGGTAAATAAAGTCCAAATTAAAATTTTTATTTTCTTATTTTTCTCAAGTTTCGAACTCAGGTAAAAAGTTAAATATAACTATTTGAAAACCATCATGCCACACTAGAGATGTCAATTTTACCCGCAAACCCGTAAAAATCCACCCGCAACGGGTAGGATTTGGTAATTATTTAAGCGGGTTTGATGCGGGTTTGGTAATTTAAAGCAAAACCCACTGCGGATTTGGTAATTAAGTAAAATCCACGGATACCTGCAGCGGGTATTCGCTACCCGCAAAATTAAAAAAAAAATTTAATTTATATTTTTAGGGCAATAAAAAAACCCTCATATGAAAAGAACTCATAAAACCTAAAACCCATTGGAAAACAATGCCTTAGAACAAAATAGCCCACTAGGATGGGCATGGCAAAATCAGCCCACCGGAGACTACAAACTTGCGACCATGATAGTTGTGAAGCAACAACTTTGGCATCTTGAAAGACTTGAATCTTATCACAGTGATGTTAGTCAGAAATGTGTTTCCATTGATGTCACAATGCTGAAAGTTGAAAAATATTCATGAATGAATAAAAATTGTGACAATATGTGCAGCCTTTGTAATAGGAATAGCAGAGGTATTACAGTAACAACTCATCAAGAAACATACCAAATCTTGTACAAGTGAAAAATTGTTCGCCTTAAATATTTGCGATCATTTGATATAATATAGTGACAATATGTGCAGCCTTTTTTTGTTTTGTTATTCATGTTTTTTTTGAATTATAGACTTTTTTATTAATATTTTAAAAACCCGGAAAAAATCTGCTGGGTACCAGTGCGGGTTTGGTAATTTAAATTTATATGCGGGTGCGTGTTTGGTAATGAAAATTAAAACCCGCATTAGATATGATGCGGATTGTAAGAACTAGCATGCATGAGACATGCACAAGTTATCTTTTCCAGCAAACATCAACAATCAAGCCATTGCCATGCAATGATGAGAAGCCTCTAAGCCAACTTTAGGTGGTGTTGAAAATGAAGCAAACAAACAAGCAACTTTAGGTGCCATGATTTTAGGGAGTGCAAGTTGGCTAGTGTGTGTTGAGTTGGCAAAAACGTGTGCACTGTAGCACACGCTTTTGCCCTATAAAAAGGAGCTCCAATCTCAGTTGAAATCATCCCAAAGTGTGTAATATAGAGAGTGTGGTGAGGTTTTTTTTGCTTTGTAAAGTTTAAACACTTTTGTATTCTATTCTGTGAGTAATAGAAAAACATTCGGTTTTTTCCTCAAACACACTCTAGAGTGATCAGAGAATCACAACACGGATTTGATAATTTATTTACATATGTGGGTGCGGGTTTGATAATGGAAAACCCGCACCATACCCTACCCACTGCCATCCCCACTTAAGGCTAAGTTTGGTGTTACAGTCTTCCAAGTTCCAAGCATTAATTTTGCGTTATCGTTCAGAAATTATATATCAACATGCTGTCTTCTTATCGATAAATGGAGATAGGTTGATCTTTTAAATATGTTGGAGGATATGTTAAAATAATAAAAATATTAGGAGGTGAAAAATAATTTACCCTTACATTAAAAAAAAACAAGAAAAGAAAAGAAAAGAAAAGAAAAGAAGGGATATTATAATTTTGTTCCTCAAAGATTGAGTTATTTATGAAAAATCCTGAAATTTTTAACAAGTTCAAATTTACTCGGTTAGATTTATTGTATAGTTTGTAGAGAACATGATCGATTCTCATACAGTTAGGTTTTTTTTTCTGGGAATGCCTCGTTCTCATACCAATTAAGATCACATACAAACACACATAAACAATCTATATATACCCAAGAGAGGGGTGAATTGGGTAATGACCCAATAATGTAGAAAACATAGGGTTTCCAGATAATTTTAGAGAGGTGCTGACAGCATCAATGAAACTCAAAAGGTTAATATATATCGAAGGCCCAAAAAGAATCAATGGATTAGAGGCCCAAGAATGAAATTTGAGTATATTAATAATAAATTTAGGGCTAAGGTTTTTTCCCCTAGTAATGGGTAAATAAAGTCCAAATTAAAATTTTTATTTTCTTATTTTTCTCAAGTTTCGAACTCAGGTAAAAAGTTAAATATAACTATTTGAAAACCATCATACCACACTAGGAATGGCAATTTTACCCGCAAACCCGCAAAAATCCACCCGCAACGGGTAGGATTTGGTAATTATTTAAGCGGGTTTGATGCGGGTTTGGTAATTTAAAGCAAAACCACTACGGGTTTGGTAATTAAGTAAAATCTGCGGATATCCGCAGCGGGTATTTGCTACTCGCAAAATTAATTTTTTTTAATTTATATTTTTAGGGTAATAAAAAAAAACTCTCATATAAAAAGAACTCACAAAACCTAAAACCCATTGTAAAACAATGCCCTGGAACAAAATTAGCCCACTAGGATAGGCGTTGCAAAATCAACCCACCGGGGACTACAAACTTGTGACCATGATAGTTGTGAAGCAACAACTTTGGCATCTTGAAAGACTTGAATCTTATTACAGTGATGTTAGTCAGAAATGTGTTTCCATTGATGTCACAATGCTGAAAGTTGAAAAATATTCATGGATGAATAAAAATTATGACAATATGTGCAGCCTTTGTAATAGGAATAAAGAGGTGTTACAGTAACAACTCATCAAGAAACATATCAAATCTTGTACAAGTGAAAAATTGTCCGCCTTAAATATTTGCAATCATTTGATATAATATAGTGACAATATGTGCAGTCTTTTTTTGTTTTGTTATTCATGTTTTTTTGAATTATAGGCTTTTTGATTAATATTTTAAAAACCCGTAAAAAATCTGTTGGGTACCACTGCGGGTTTGGTAATTTAATTTTATATGCGGGTACGGGTTTAGTAATGAAAATTAAAACCCGTATTAGATATGGTGCGGGTTTGATAATGGAAAACCTGCACCATACTCTACTCACTGCCATCCCCACTTAAGGCTAAGTTTGGTGTTACAGCCTTCCAAGTTCCAAGCATTAATTTTGCTTTATCGTTCAGAAATTATATATCAACATGCTGCCTTCTTATCGATAAATGGAGATAGGTTGATCTTTTAAATATGTTGGAGGATATGTTAAAATAATAAAAATATTAGGAGGTGAAAAACAATTTACCCATACTTCTAAAAAAAAAAAAAAACAAGAAAAGAAAAGAAAAGAAGGGATATTATAATTTTGTTCATCGAAGATTGAGTTATTTATGAAAAATCCTGAAATTTTTAACAAGTTCAAATTTACTCGGTTAGATGTATTGTATAGTTTGTAGAGGGAATGATCGATTCTCGGACGGTTAGGTTTTTTCTGGGAATACCTCGTTCTAATACCAATTAAGATCACATACAAACACACATAAACAATCTATATATACCCAAGAGATGGGTGAATTGGGTAATGACCCAATAATGTAAAATAATAAATTTTTTCGATTTTACGCTATTAAACTAATAATTTTACCAATCAAGCTTAGTGATCAATTTCTCAAATTAATAAATCTAACAATTAATTCCCAAAAGGAAGTTTCTAATAAATATGCATATATAAAATAAAACTTGCAATAATTAAAGGAGTAAGAGCTAGAAAAATTGACACTGATGATTTATAGTGGTTCGGCCAACAATATCTACGTCCACTCCTTCAAGCCGTGCTTGAAACTTTCCACTATATCAAAAGTTTACACACTTTACACCGTGAATTTTCTGTGGCTCACTCACAATCAAAAGTTTTGTCTCATAAGTTCACTCATAACATTTACACAAGAGTTTTATGCTTAGGTTCACTCTTAAACTTTTACAATGAGTTTTATCTTTAGGCTCACTCACAAACCATTACAATAAGCCGTCATTTTGAGTATATTCACTCAACAAGGGATTTCTCAACCTCAAGTGTTTGAATTTGAAAGTTTATAACACACTTGGATACTCACAAAAGATAAGAAGATTAAAGTTGTGAGTTTCTAACCCAAGTAAACTAAGCTCATTAAATGTATATGAAGGTGTAGTGTATAAGCTTGATTATAATTAGAGTGTATGATCAAGAAGATTTAAGTTAACTCTATGTTTTTGCCTTGAAAGAAAATGTATCAAGGTGTTGGAAGATGGCAAAAACGAAATTTGGGCTCAATATATAGTGAAAGTGAAAAACGGCCACAGTTCTATGTCTGAGACCGGTAAACCGGTCTACATGAGTCGGTATGCTGGTCCTGCAAATGTAATGGCTGTATTACTATTGAAGATAAAAGCGCACATATCGGTTTACTAACCAGTATAGTGACCGATATGTCGGTTAGCTCACCGGTATGAGGACCTGTATGAACTGTCCCGGTTTCAATAACTGTGCAAACTCCAGCTGACCAGTATGGGATACCGTTATGGAGTAGTCCGATTTCAAAGAGCATGCAAATCTGTCCAAGACAGAGCAAGGTCATCTGTATGCCCGTGTGGGGGACCAATATGCCGGTCTAAGTGCAAAAATCTCCGGATAAGAAGGTTAAAATCATTTTGAATATGACCATAATGTATTTATATAAATGTGTATGAGTCATATGAGCTTAGAATATTTAAATTATTAACTTACTTATATAGAGAGCCTTAAGTTATAAGACTACACTAGATTTCTTCATTCGGCGCTTGAGTCTTCACATTCATTTTGTTATTCTCAACCAATTTGCTTCGATAATTTTTTTATAATGTTAGCGAATGCGCGTCGAAGTTTTCATGCGTTGCTGCATTGTATCATCAAAATTCATATTGAGAATATGCCGCTAACAAAAATGATAATTTTCCTTTTAAAAAATAGTATATTTGTGTCGTGTTAGAAAGAATAATTGGAAAATAATAAAACAATTGATAAACTCATTAAAGTTTGTAATAATCTATGTTATTATCGTTATTTTTTTTTTTTGCCTTATAATTGACTTCTCGACACAAGTTTTTATGAGAGGGGATTGAGAACATTTTGTTATATATAATCAAAAAATTTGTAGATTGAAAGCACTATAGATTTGCTTGTTTGGTCAATATTTAATGTCAAATTTTAGAAATTTAAACTAGAAAATTAAGAAAGGATCTGAATAAGGAAAAAGAAAAAGTTAAGGATGAATAAATAAATAAATGACCAAGGCATAACCTATCCACAAGGTTAATGATTTTTTTAGATGCCATACAAAGATTCATGGGATTCTTAATGTGTAAGTTAAGGCTAATTTATCACTATTGCACTTTGTCACTTTAATGATTCTAATTTCTAAAGAGATCAGAAAATGGTTTATTAAATTTCTCCATCCTCTTTGAAATAATGCTTTTGCTTTTTGAAAACTTTGCTTTAGCTTATGCACCTTATTTTTTGATGTTGGGAATGTGATAATTGGGAAAAAATAAAATCTAACGGTGATTTCACATATATAATAATTCAATAATATATTATTAACATAAATTAAATATTAAAAAAAAATCAATATTTTGTTTAATAAAATTTCTATATACTATATAATTATTGGTTGGTAGTATCATATTACCAATACGATGATGATAATAAGCGAGAGAAGTTAAAGAAATTGTCATTTAAGCTCCATTGGTATGTCTTTTTTAATAGAACTTTTACAAGTATAATTTTTTTTAAAAAAAAAATAGTTGTTCGATTTAAATAAATCTTTTACAAAAAAATTATAAAATTATTTTAATAAACTTTAATATATATTTTTTTGAAGTTATGTTATGGAGAAAAAAAAAGGAAAAAGAGAGATGATATTTTAGATAGTTTAACTCTTAAAAAAGCTCTATAATATCAGTTCCAAAAGAAAATAAATGTAAGATATATTTTTTAATCTCCAAACACTACTCAAATTACAAACAAACAATATAAATAAATTATAAAAGTGTCCCCATTGTTAAAGTCAAAGAAGTGTGATAACCACCGCAAGGAGATTAAAATAAATTAATTAATTATGTGGGTGAGTCCCACATGTAAAAAGAAAATAAAAATAAAAATAAAATTCATCATTTGCACAGTAAATCTCATGTCTATAAATTGAGACTTCATTTCACTATTTTTTCATTTCATTCTCAACCAAATCCTATGTATTCTAAAAGAGAAAAATAATGTTTCTCCTTAAAAATTTGTGAGAGCGTTATAATTAGAGAGAAGTTGTAGAATTCTTTCCACTATAGTGAAATCCATCTACATTTATCCGTGGATGTTTCATTCACATTAAAGGTTTTACCACGTTAAATCTGTATCTCATTGATTTATTTTATTGTTAATATTTATGGTAGGCTAAGCATTCTAATTATTATTGTATTGTTATATGGTAGGCAAAACCTTCTGAACTAACAATTATTCTCAATTTCACTTTACTTGCATGTCAGTTTCAGCCCACAATCCCCTAAAAGTGGTATCAAAGCTTCAAGTTCAGGGTTACTGTTCACATATATGGTATAGTACTATTCAAATATATGATATTATTCACATATACGGTACTGTACACAGTCCTATTCACTGTGAAATAGTAAAATCCGATTCAAGTGAGAAGTTGATCGTCATCAGAAATATGATAGGAAAGTTTGAAATTGAGAAGTTCAACGGGAGTAACTTTTCCCCATGGAAATTTAAAATAAAGCAATCTTGAGAAAAGAAAATTGCTTAGCGGCAATTAGTGAGAGATCAGATGAAATGAGTGATGAAAAATGGAAGGATATGGATGTTAACGCTATGGGCAACTTATATCTAGACATAGCAGATTTTGTGTTATCCAATGTTGTAGAGAAGATGATGATAAAAGAGATTTGAGATGCATTTACCAAATTATACGAGGTTAAGTCACTATACAATAAAGTCTTCTTGAAGAGGAGACTGTACAATTTTCGTATGAGTGTGTCCACATCCATGACGTATCACATCAATAACTTGAATACATTATTTTCCCAACCCACCATGTTGGATTATAGTATATCTATAAATGAATGTGCGAAGATTTTACTTCAAAATCTACCTGATTCATATGATCAACTTATTATCAACTTGACAAGTAATGTTGTCACTGGTAATCTAGTCTTTGACGAAGTTGCAGTAGCTGCTCTAGAAGATGATTCTATGCATAAAAATAAAGAAGATGGATCATATGGTTCACAATAAGCAGAAGCATTGTTCATGACAAGAGGGAGATCAACGGAATGTGGCTCAAGTGGGAGTCAAAACCATGGTATATCAAAATCAAAAAATAAGAAGAATGTTAAATGTTACACTTGTGGCAAGAAATGGTACATTAAGAAAAATTATTGGAATCTGAAAAATAGTGCAGAAAAAGCTCATGTTGCAAAAAAATCCCAGTGATGTGTTGCAAGAAGAAGGTGGCACACTTTATAATTAAGTAGAATTGGTGTCAAATGATAGCAAAAAATAACTAAGTGATGCATGGTTGGTTGATTGTGCAGCAACATGACATATAACCTCTAGAAAAGAATGGTTCTGTCATTATGAACCTGTCTCCGGAGGATCAATTTTTCTAGGCAATGATCATGCCTTAAAAATTATTGGAATTTGAGCCATAAAAATAAAGATGTATGATGATACTATTCACATTGTACAAGATGTTTAATATGTTGTGGGAGTGAAGAAAAATCTTTTGTCAGTTGGACAATTAGATGACCTTGGATACAAGACAGTTATTGAAAATGAGGTTTTAAAGATGGTGAAATGAGCACTTACAATCTTGAAAGCTGAAAAAATCTCAACAAACTTGTATATGTTATTGGGAGACTCAATTCAGGAAGAAACTACATCAGTGGCATCACTGGATTTTAGAGAGGAAGCTTATATGTTGTGACATCAGAAACTATGCCACATGTCATAACAATGAATGAAGATTCTCATCAATCAAAAGATACTCCCAGATTTGAAAGCAGTTAGTCTACCATTTTGTGAGCATTGTGTTACAAGTAAACAAAAAAGATTAACATTCAGCAAGTCAAGTTCTCAGATTAAAATCATTTTAGAATTGATTCACTCTGATATTTGGGAAGCACTGGTTCAGTCTCTAGGGAAAGAGAATTTTTTTTTATATCATTTATTGACGACTTTTCTAGAAGATGTTGGGTATACCCGATCAAAAATAAGTTGGATGTGCTGTCAAATTTCAAAAACTTCAAAGCACAAATTGAAGTAGAAACTGGAAAGAGAATCAAGTGTTTAAGGACATCTAATGAAAGAGAATATTGCAACAAGGATTTTGATGCATATTGTCAGTAAGAATACATCAAAAGGAAAACTATTACACCATATACTCATTAACAAAATGGTGTGGCAGAAATGATGAATAGAAAACTGCTGGAATGAGTAAGATCTATGCTCAGAACAGCTAGTCTACCAAAGTATTTTTTGGGCAGAAGCAGTTCATATGACATGCTATGTTGTAAATAGATCTCCATCAACATCAAATGATTTGAAGACACCGATGGAGATGTGGAGCGGAAAGCAAGCTGATTACTCATCTTGGTTGTCTTGTATATGTGATGTACAACGCTCAAGAAAGAACAAAGCTAGATCTAAAATATAAAAAATATATTTTTTTGGGTTATGCTCATTGAGTAAATAATTATTGCCTGTGGGATCCCACTACTCATAAGATCATCATCAGCATGGATACAATATTTACAGAAGATCAACTGTAGAAAGAAGGAAATGATAGCTTTTCAAAATAAAGTACAGAGACTACAAAAGTACTGAAGGAAATTAATCCAGAACAAGAAAATTTAGATTATTTTGAAGCAGCACCAGAACACGAGATACCATAACCAATCGAGTTTGAAGCTTCTGAAGTTCGTCGATCAAATCGAGAGAGAAGACCTCTAGGTTGGCAGTCAGAGTATATTATGGAGAGTAACATTACATACTATCTTCTAACAGAGGATGAAGAGCCATCAACTTTCCATGAAGCAGCAAATGGCATAAATGTATCTTTATGGATGGCAGCAATACAAGAAGAAATACGCCAAAGTTTTACATGAGATCTAATACCATTATCACGTGGAAGAAAAGCCATTGGTAATAAATGAGTCTACAAAAAAAGAGATAGCAATGATAAAGTAAAGTGGTATCGTGCACAATGGTGGTAAAATGATATTCTCAAAAAGAATGGATTGATTTCAACTAGATATTTGTTAGGGTTGGTGCTCGGAGTACCAATCCGGATCGTATTTATGTCTGATTCATAAATACGAGCAATTGTATTTTCCATAATATTACTAATTTTATAGTAACACCATTGTCTTTTATACGCTTATTCGATCTAATTGCGATTAGATATCTGATTACGATTAGATCGAAACGGAATCTGGTTCAGTGATACGTGTATATTAGACAAAAACCCTAGGATTTACACTATAGTGCGCGGTTACAACGTAGTTTGTAATTGACATTGGGAAGCACATTATTAGTTGTATATCTTTAAATAAAGTTCCTGGTCAAGATTTGCTAACACTGGTCGGTTAGTAAAATCCGCTGAGACCAGTACATGTCGTATATCGTGACTTGTTCCATGGTTTATCTCAGTGAACCATGAGTCTCAGGAGACTCGTATAGACATGTAGGTGTTTATTTGATAAGACACTGAACGACTCACTGAAGGTTTCCAATAAATGGTACACCAACGTCAATAGGAACCTTCTCAAGTTGAGCGAGCATAGTGGTCATTCGACTTGAGATACCACTGTGGATATATGAGCTATCTTCCACACTTTGATGGCAGTCACGTCAACGATCTAGTCATGATCAGACCTCCGCCGGTTTGTTGGGTGTGGACTGATGCTCATGATATATTGTGCGTATCAATATATGATCTGTCAGTCATATGTACATGACATAGGCATCCAGCACGTGTTTACGATCTAGTAAATCCATGGCCGTGGTATAACTTCGAAAATCAGTTCCGAGTGTTATTTAGAGATCGTAAATGAAGTCGACTGTATTATACCGAACAGATTTGACGTTCTGATCTATATCTCAGGTATAATACGGATGTCCTGTGACGAAGGGATTATACGTATGTTATGACCTCAGCTTGCATAGTTTAGCGAGATTATCTGTGGTCGTCATAATCCATGAGTGGGTGGATTATGGACACGAAATCAGATTTCGTGACGGATAAACCTAAACTTAGAGAGTCCCACAATATGAAGTATACTCGTTGAGCACTTGGGCAACTCGATATGAATAATACGGATTATTCATAATACTTCATCGGATTAAGTGAGTTAATCCGGATCGTTTAATCGGTTAAACGATAACACATGTTTTAGGGGATTTTGTCCGCTAATAATTATTGTGTATTTGTATTTGATACACAATATGATTAGATACACATTAATTATTTGTCAAATGGGATTTTGACACATGCCATAAATATATGTATTTGTTATTTAATGTAAATAAAATACATATATGATTGTTATTTAATTTATTATTTATTTAATTGTTAAATAATTAAATAATTAAAAAAATTATAAATCTTATCCTTTTTGTCATAATTGCTATGACAAATGGTGATACATAATTGGACCAAATGGCATATATTAATTGTACTTTATATGTGTTCCAATTTGATTGGATTAGATAAAGTATAATTTAATTTAATTTGATTAAATGGTAAAAAAAAGATAAAATTGCCTTCTTTTTATTACATGTTTTAGTCAACTATATATAAAAGGGGAAGATTTGATTTTCTCTCACTTGTTTTTCTTTTCACTACCGAATGCTTCTCCAAGGAAATGTGTTTTCATTTTTTGCTTGATGATTCAATCACAACAAAGAAGAAAATCAAGAAAATAAGTAAAGAAATTAGGAGATTTAAGGTAATTCTTCAAATCCTAAGCTTTGAAAGTTTGCTTCATGTTTTCTTAATGATCTTTGGAGATCTAGGGTTTCTTCTTTATTGCAAAATTTGGGGCTTTTGGTAATGAATGGTTGATTGGAAGCTATTGAGCATGTGTGAAGTGTCTTTGGAAGAAATTAGTGTAATTACTTTCCAAATTATTCAATTGTTGAAGTGTTGCCATTCTAGAGTTTTTGATCCACTCTAAATAGCCTAGAATTATTATAGAGTTGATCATATGTGGTGGGACTTCTTTGGTGATGGATTAATTAGATTAATCTTGGTGAAAATTGGATTAAAACATGAAATTTTGGTCAATATGTGTTCTGGATCAGATCTTTATGTTTCGGTGTATATATTGATGTATTTTATGTTAAATTTATGTTAAGGATGCATTTTGGGTGTTGGAACAATTGCCGGAAAGTGTTTCCGACTTGAAATAAGCGAAAACGGCCAAAAACGGCGTTACTATGTGGATTTTGAGCCAACCGGGTGACGACTGTCAAAACAGTGAATTTGTCACTGTTCGGGCCGTCCCTGAACTGCCCCGACACTATTGGAGCTGACCTGGGCAGTTTCCATAAGTGTCGGTGGTCGGTTCGGTCCAAAACATATTTTAGGCCATTTTGCGGAAAAACGGTTTTCGTAAGAGTTTTGCGAAGTTTCAAATATGTTTATGTCAATATTTGATATTGAATAAATAGGTTTAGGTGAAATATGAATAAATTATTCATATTAGATATTGAATAATTTATTCGGTATTTTGAAAAAAATTTAAAATACGATTTCGCCCGACCCGCGCTTCCGCTGCGCCCCATCGCCCAAAACCCCAACAATATTTTCTTTGGTGGTTCGACTTATAACAGTTAGAGTAGTCTTGGCTATGTGTGTTATTTTGACCTGCATTTGGAACAGTTGGATGTAAGAACTGCATTTCTTCATGGAGAGCTTAAAGAATAAATTTATATGCTCCAGCCAGAAGGTTTGTTGAAATAGGCAATGAGAACTTGGTTTACAAATCTCTATATGGTCTCAAACAAGCACATATATGTTGGTATAAGATATTTGATTCATTCATTATTTTCCTTGGGTACAACAGACTCAGGTCAGGCCATTGTACATATTACAAGAGGTTTGGAAGTAATGGCTTTATTATTTTATTGTTGTATATGGATGACATGTTGGTAGCAGTCCCTAACAAAGATTGCGTCCAAGAATTAAAGGTACGGTTAGCTGGGGAGTTTGATATGAAGGATTTGGGACCAAAAAATAAGATTCTAGGGATGCAAATACATCGAGACATAAATAACATGAAGAATTTGGCTTTATCAGAAAAATTACTTGAATAAAATCTTACGGCGGTTCGATATGGAAGATCATAAACTAATTTCTACCATACTCTTGTTAATTTCAAGTTATCTCTCTTATGTGTCCTTGCAATGAAGCTGAGAGGAAGAAAATGTCTCAAATATCGTACGCTAGGGGTGGGCAAAAAAACCGACCGAACCGAATCAAATCGTAAACCGAACCGAACCGGACCGAATTTACGGTTTTTTTTCTAACGGTTCGGTTTGCGGTTCGGATTGGTCCACCCCAAACGGTTTACGGTTCGGTTCAGGAGCTAATCCGAACCGCACCTGTTAAACCGAACCGAACCGTTATAATTAAAAAAATTATATATTTTTATAAAAAAAATTTGTATTTTTTTTAATTTTATTCTATGTTTTCTTTTTATTAGTATATTAATACTTTTATTCTTAAATTTTTTATTAATACTTTTATTTTTCAATTTATTTGTTAATACTTTTATTCTTAAATTTTTTGTTTTATGGTAGCATCATTATTCTTGAAAGTAAGATGTTGGATTTTTCTTTTAATTAGAATGATGGTAGCATCATTATTCAAGGTAATTTTTAAAAAATACAATAATTAATTGTGCCTCATTTTTCAATCCTTAATGGAGTGCATGTGTTACCTGGAGTCACAGCTTACACTCTAGCACTTCATATTATTTGTTGGATAGACTAGTTTTTTTTTCTTCACTTAAGTGGATGAAAATTTGTTTTAAATATAATAATCCGTAAACCGAACCGAACCAATCCATAAACCGTTGGTTTAAAAAAATTTCAATCCGAACCAAACCGTTATTAATGGTTTGGTTTGAGAGGTAAAAAATCCAAATCGTAAAATATGGTTTGGTTCGGTTTTTAGCAAAAACCGAACCAAACCGAACCGCGCCCACCCCTATCGTACGCATCAGCAGTGAGAAGCTTAATGTATGTTATGATTTATACAAGACCGGACATTGCACAAGCAGTGGGAGCAGTTAGTCGTTTTATGGTAAATCCTGGTAAAGAGCATTGGAATGTTATTAAGATAATCCTTAAATATATCAAAAGAACCTTAGATGCTACATTATGTTATGGAGGATTAGAATTAGTTATCATTAGCTATGTGAATTCTGATTTTTATAAGAGATCTTGACAAAAGAAAATCCACTACAGGTTATGTGTTTTTACCTGCAGGAGTAACAGTGAGCTGAGAATCCAAGTTACTGACCGGCGTAAACACACACGTATAACGCAAGCGCACGTATCGTTCAAGTAGTATAAAAATATCGATCCCACGATGACTTAATTCCTACTGTTGTTATTAATTATTGATACTATTTATTTACAGATATCTAATTGAGGGAGAAGAGAATGATTGCTTGATTGATTTGGTTGATTGTAGATTTGCTAAATAAATAAAAAGACAAAAGAAAATACTAAGGAAAATGACAAAAGACTCAAAGATCTAAGGTTGTGACTCCATACAATATTATTATAAAGATGAATTGATTCTCTTATTTATGTGTAATAAATTAATTTGCTAACCTGGAACACGATGATATGCAAAAGCCTCTTTCGATGGTCAGACGCAAATACCCAGTATAACCCAATTGAACCATATTCATATGTCAACCAAATTACCTGGATTCATTAAGACCAAGTTCCAATTATGGCTACCCCGCCCGACATGTATATGTCTATCCTGTAAGGAAATCTATTAAAGGGTTATCTATCCTCAAGGAAGATCGTGAGCTATTGAATCTAAGGCTGAAACCTAAAATCCCAATATCTAGTTCATTTTAAGTTTACCATATCAATCTTATTGGTGATCAGACAACAAGAAACATTAAGCTTAAGACTCAATAAACAAACTAAGGAATTTCCCAATATATAATTAAATCAATTATTAAGCCTAAATATTGTGTTTCATCATTTCCTAGAATAAAATAAAATACCGGGGATAGAGGATCCACTTTTAGAAATCTCAAATTATTATAATATGGAAATTGCCAGTATTATCTAATTAAGTTGAACCAGCCATAAAAACGATGTTATTATTTATCCATAAACCAGCCATATAGGCGGAAATTATCTGTCACCTAAAGACCAGTCATATAGGCGGTGTCACATTATGTTACATAATTAAAACCAGCCATTAAGGCGGAATCAACTTTTAATTCATATACAATTTCCATATTATAATTAAAGTGAGATTAATCTACCTTTACTATTTATAATATAGAAATATCCCTTATTATATATATAAATCTGTGTGATATTTACCAACCAGCCATATAGGCGGTATCCTCATTAAGTCAAATAATAATTAAATGCCAACCGACCAACCAGACGGTATCCTCATTAAGTCAGGTTAAAACCAGTTTAAAAATAATTATCAACCGACCAATATAGCGGTATCCTTTATTAAGTCAGGTTTTAAATAATTTATATCTTATAATTAAGGGAGATTAATCTAAATTATAAAAGTAAAAAGCTTCACCTTTACCCCAGCAGTAAATTAACTACTGAACATAAAAGAAGAAAAAGAAAATAAAATAAAATTTTATTACAAAATGTAAAAGTGCATAATAAAAAATACTAAAAGTAAAAAATGCTTAATTTAAATTACAAAACTTAAACACACAAGATGCAATCCTTAAAATCCTTACAAAACTCAAGGAAGGCATGATTTGAATTATGACATCGAGCTGAATTTATAGGCATCAGTGGGGTCTGGGCGTCGCGACGCGCGTTAATTTTTGACACGCGTTGGATTGGCTTCGCGAGATCGTGACACGTGGCACTGTTATATCGGCAGTTGACTTTTTGATGTCGGCAACATGTGATGGCGACACGTGTCCAGGTGCATTTTAGCGTGATCCGCTGAGATTTTGACACGTGGATGGTGCATTTTAGCGTAGATGATGATTGTCGGCATATTAGGATGATGACACATGGCAGGCGCACGTTAGCAGATCGGCTATGATGGTGACACGTGGCACGACGCACATTAGCAAAGTCAAACTTCTCAGATTCTGACACGTGGACCAGACGCACGTTAGCATGGACTCGGCGCACGTTAGGCGTCGCGACGCCAAGGGTTTGGGCGTCACGACGCGCCAAAATTACGAAAATGCAATTTTTGCCAATTTTCACTGTTTTCCTCCAAATCACCTCCAGAATGTCCTGAAACTTTATTTATCTACAAAATAACACAAAACACATCAAAATATTCACAAAAATCAAGAAACTATACAAAATATTAGGTTAAATGAGTGGGAAATAGTGATAGATTTACCACTCATCACACCCCCAAACCTAACATTTTGCTAGTCCTCGAGCAAAACATAGAATAAAATAACATAAAAAATTTAACTAAGCCACTTTCGTAGGGATCACGGTTGCATTTAGCGTATGCAACAAGCTTTTAAACCCCTAGGTGTCCCTAGTGGACGAGTTGTAGTCTCGTGAGGGTTTACAGCAATGATACCCACAAACATTTTACAAAAGTAAAAAGAAAGTAAAACTAATGCACACAAAAGCAAAAAGACAAGCGAAAAGAGAATAAAGAAATTAGTGACTAATCAGGTGAAACTTCTACTCCAAGTTACTAGTTGTTTTGTTTCATTCTAAATTACTGAATAAGTAAATTCTCCGATTATATTTACCATTCTCCATATACACAGCTATCAAAATATTAAACAACTCATTTTTGCCCACAACAGTCACAAGTGCAGTTGTTAAGAGAGTAATATTTTTGTCCTAAAGTTTTATCAGAATTCACACCTTTTTGTAGCAATGGAGTAATTTTTTCGATTTTTCTGATTTTTTTTTATTTATATACAATACCTTCCGTCTATGTAGCGAGCTTTGGGTCGGTGGCTCCCAAACCAGTTGGCTTTAGGGCACCAGGTGTTAAGACACCCCTACGAACTTAATTACTCAGACTTCAAATATATATATTTTTTGCAGCATCTTTGATCCATGTAGCGAGTTTTGGGCTAGTGACTCCCAAACCAGTTGGTTTTAGGGCACTAGGTGTTAAAATACACTTACAGACTTAATAACCTGGATCTCATATTTTTTTTTTACTCCATCACTTTTTGAAATGCTTCCTCCATTTAAACTAGAGCACTGAATATTAGAAACTTTTCAATTACAACTCATGTCCGCATGTTACCATGCATGTTGATAATATCTGTCAACTGAGCATATGAAGATCCATTTTAGTCAATTTATGGAGAATTCACAAATTAAATAATTCAAAATAAAATAAACAAAAATGAAATTATTTAAAAAATCGTTTGAGATACGTCTCAAGAGTGAAAACTCTTACTCAGCCATCTCTTACCAATTTCACATTTTTTAGTCAAAATAAAAATACAAAAACGCAAAATATTTTGTAATTTTTGAAAAATTTTCATTTTTTTTGTATTTTCGAAAAATTTTGGACTAAAATAAAAATAAACACAAACTAAAAACAAGGTACTGATCAACTAATTCTTTCCCCCAAACCTAAATGAGACATTGTCCCCAATGTCTTAACAGTAGAAGAAGAGTTTAGAAGATAATATCTGGTTAGCTGAAATCTACAGGAAATTAAAGGTTAAGATCCAGATTAATCCGACGCCTCTTACCACGATCGTCCTTGGACCAATTTATCTTTGAAAGGATAGGGTCAACTTGTGGTTCATAGGCTAAGAGTTGGTCAATTAGATCCGGAGCAGTTCTGGCAGTAAAGAGGAGTTCTTTCATAGGTTTTGACACGAACTCATTTCTCCGAGCATCATCAAGAAACACATAAAGAAAATCATAAAATTCATCAACGTTAAACAGCCCAATTGGTTTCTGGTGTATGCTCAAGTTCGCCCAAGATAGAACTATAAAAATTCCTCCAATGTGCCCAAGCCACCTGACAAAGCGATACAAGCATCAGCACGGTTAATCATTTCTACTAATCGTTCTGACATACCTGGCACGATTAGCTCTTCTCCGTTTGATGGTTCAATAAGATTTGCCTCTGCCAAGGGTTTTGGGATGATTCCCAAAACATGACTGCCTCATTCCTGTACGGCCTTTGAAACGATCCCCATTAGTCCAAGATTGCCTCTGCCATATACTAAGTGCATATTCCTTGCAGCTAAGACTCGACCCAATTCATGTGCGGCTTCTACGTATTGTGGTTTAGTACCAACACTACTACCGCAAAACACACAGATGTTTTCAACTCGTCTTCTTGAAGTGGCTTCTTTTTTTTTTTATGTATTTCTTTCTCAAATCAGGATGCCTTCCAAAGTGCAATGACGAGCTGAATTTATAGTACCACCTGAAACGGGTGAGTAATAATAGCACTAGTATCTTCCAAATGAAACTTGTTAGCTAAACAACAAAATGAATCGTGAAAGGTCAAAAAGTCTGGATCATGTCTATGAAAATAAAGATAATTACAACAGAAAAGCAAATTAAAGCAATAATTAAGGTAACAGAATTGTGTACGTAATACGCCACTCGTTTGGTATATAAATCCATTAGGATGTGTCTCAAGATTTCATTCCTTACTCAGCCATACTAATGAATTATCTCTTATCTTGTGATTGTCAAACACCATTCCTTTGTCTTCTTCGTTTGAGCTTTTCCTACAAAAACAACACACAAAATTAAAAACTCTACAACATGTATACACAAAATATAAAATTAGAAATTACAACAAAGTGCATGAGTTGCCTCCCTGTTAGCGCTAATTTTTTCGTCTTCAGCCAGACGTGACTGAAATCCATATGTCAATGAGGTTTCAATGTCGTTTTGGATGTCATTAAAGACAATCCCGTGAGCGTTATTTTGAATGGTCTCTTCCAACGGTAAATGGGTAAAAAGAATTTTGTCTCATTCAGTGCTCGTGCCACATTTTTAACCTTTGTTGCTCCAGTGGTTCCTGCAAAGAAAGAAAGAAAATCATGAGGTCTTGTATGGTGCTTGACTTGGAATGGAAGTTCCATTCTGTCAAGCTTCTGGGGTGATATCTTTGATTTGTACTCCCCAAAACAGTGATGTTTCTCCTGAATGCACTGAATTTTCAATTTGGTCTGACAGTTGCTCCTCATTTGCTCTGTTTCCTGCTCCACATTTTCTTCACAGATGTATTTTAAAATTTTTGTATTCAGCTCTTCATCTGTCATCTGTGAAATGCATGCTTCAAAATTGTCAACCTGAGGATGTAAAGAAATGTCAGATTTTAGGTCTTCATCCTCTGATCTAGGTGAAATGATTGGCTCAGGTAGATCTTCTTCAAATATTTGTGCAATGGATGCTCCAAGATCTTCATTTTGAGGATACAGAATTACATCCTCATTTGTTGGTGCAGTTGGTACAAACAGCTCAGCTTCTTTGTCCTCGTCAGAGTCAGAATAATAAAAATCAAATTGAGACTTTGTTGGTTCAGGCTCCTGAACTGATACCTCAGATTCTTGATATTGCTCAGCCTCGTCCTCTGTTATGATGTCATGATGAATCTCAGGATATTCGAAGGCTTCTTCAGTAGTATTTGAATTTGCTCCGTGAGATATGTGATTCAGGTTATCTGTTAATTGTCTAACTTGATCTGTCATCCTCTGTATAGACGCCGCTTGACTCTGAATTTGTGCATCAAATTGAGTTTCCCGTTCTTCGAACCAATCTTTGAGCATGTGAATCAACTGATCTTCCTCTGATGGTTCTGGTTCTTGATGAAGATCGTAGATGGATGATGGATAAGATGGAAAGTATGATGGTTCTTCGTACCTTGAATGATTCCAATAATTCTGCCACTCTGAATGGTATATGCATTGATCGCTCGGGTGGTTACCATCACATATCACACATCTCATCATTTCGTTCTGATGAGCAAATGTAGTATTGCTTGATTCTGACATCCAGTGATAGTTGTTGGGCTGAACAACAAGCCTCAGAAAACTGGACTGTTGCTCCCAGATTTAGGGTGTATCTTCTAGTAAAGCTCGTGATTTCTCGATCTCCCAATAATGTTCATTTTCAATTACCTGAAAACAAAAGAAATAAATAAAAATTACAGCTAAAAATAAAGAAAATTAGATACAAGTAAATTAGATACCTTCAAAATTAATAACTTTAGAAAAATAAGTCCCCGGCAACTGCGCCAAAAACTTGACCGGCGTAAACACACACGTATAACGCAAGCGCACGTATCGTTCAAGTAGTATAAAAATATCGATCCCACGAGGACTTAATTCCTACTGTTGTTATTAATTATTGATACTATTTATTTACAGATATCTAATTGAGGGAGAAGAGAATGATTGCTTAATTGATTTGGTTAATTGTAGATTTGCTAAATAAATAAATAAATAAAAAGACAAAAGAAAATACTAAGGAAAATGACAAAAGATTCAAAGATCTAGGGTTGTGACTCCACACAATTATTTAAATATGAATTGATTCTCTTATTTATGTGTAATAAATTAATTTGCTAACCTGGAACACGATGATATGCAAAAGCCTCTTCTGATGGTCAGACGCAAATACCCAGTATAACCCAATTGAACCATATTCATATGTCAACCAAATTACCTGGATTCATTAAGACCAAGTTCCAATTTTGGCTACCCCGCCCGAAGGGTATATGTCTATCATGTAAGGAAATCTATTAAAGGGTTATCTATCATCAAGGAAGATCGTGAGTTATTGAATCTAAGGCTGAAACCTAAAATCCCTATGTCTAGTTCATTTTAAGTTTACCATATCAATCTTATTGGTGATCAGACAACAAGAAGCAGTAAGCTTAAGACTCAATAAACAAACTAAAGAATTACCCAATATATAATTAAATCAATTATTAAGCCTAGTAATATTATGTTCATCATTTCCCTAGAATAAAATAAAATGCCGGGGATAGAGGATCCACTTTTAGAAATCTCAAATTATTATAATATGGAAATTGCCAGTATTATCTAATTAAGTTGAACCAGCCATAAAAGCGGTGTTATTATTTATCCATAAACCAGCCATATAGGCGGAAATTATCTGTCACCTAAAGACCAGCCATATAGGCGGTGTCACATTATGTTACATAATTAAAACCAGCCATTAAGGCGGAATCAACTTTTAATTCATATACAATTTCCATATTATAATTAAAGTGAGATTAATCTACCTTTACTATTTATAATTTAGAAATCTCCATTATTATAATATAAAATCTGTGTGATATTTACCAACCAGCCATATAGGCGGTATCCTCATTAAGTCAAATTAATAATTAAATGACAATCGACCAACCAGGCGGTATCCTCATTAAGTCAGGTTAAAACCAGTTTAAAAATAATTACCAACCGACCAATATAGCGGTATCATTTATTAAGTCAGGTTTTAAATAATTTATATATTATAATTAAGGGAGATTAATCTAAATTATAAAAGTACAAAGCTTCACCTTACCCCACCCCGCAGTAAAATTAACTACTGAACATAAAATAGAAAAAGAAAAGAAAAGAAAATTTTATTACAAAAAGTAAAAGTGCATAATTAGAAATACTAAAAGTAAAAAATGCTTATTTAAATTACAAAACTTAAACACACAAGATGCAATCCTTAAAGTCCTTACAAAACTCAAGGAAGGCATGATTTGAATTATGACATCGAGCTGATTTATAGGCATCAGTGGGGTCTGGGCGTCGCGACGCCAAGAGGTAGGGCGTCGCGAGATCGTGACACATGGCACTGTTATGTCGGCAGTTGACTTTTTGATGTCGGCAACATGTGATGGCGACACATGTCCAGGTGCATTTAGCGTGATCCGCTGAGATTTTGACACGTGGCTGGTGCATTTTAGCGTAGATGATGATTGTCGGCATCTTAGGATGATGACACATGGCAGGCGCACGTTAGCAGATCGACTGTGATGGTGACACGTGGCACGACGCACGTTAGCAAAGTCAAACTTCTCAGATTCTGACACGTGGACCAGACGCACGTTAGCATGGACTCGGCGCACGTTAGGCGTTGCGACGCCAAGGGTTTGGGCGTCGCGACACGCCAAAATTACGAAAATGCCATTTTTGCCACTTTTCACTGTTTTGTGCTCCAAATCACCTCCAGAATGTCCTGAAACTTTATTTATCTACAAAATAACACAAAAAACATCAAAATATCACACAAACTCAAGAAACTATACAAAATATTAGGTTAAATGAGTGGGAAATAGTGATAGATTTACACTCGTTCTTGTCTTACTATAAGCGTTCTTTTATGATCTGGAGGCTCCAAAATATATTATGGGGCTTAATTTTAGGTTTTGGGACAAACTTGTGCTTATATATAAGGTCCAATGGGTGTTTCCTTGTTAAAAATCGGAGTTTGCGCGAAACTATAACTAATTTTCCATGTTACGACGCGTGTTTGCGTGTCGCAACACGCATCACTCACAATGGAGAGCGTCACGATGCTCAATGGGCAGCGTCGCGACGCGAGCCCATCAAATTGGCAAATTGTATTTTTTCTAAATTTTATGAAGGCGTCGGGTGCATGTTTTGACTCCAAATTTTTCCTTATTTGCTCTGTATCTTATCATTTTCATCCCTAATTAAAACTGTTGGGTCGTGATATTATTTTGACCTACAAAAAAGCACCCAAACCACATCAATTCACCCATAAAACTCGATATCACCCATAAAATATTAAGATAAAAGTGAGGGAAATATATGGATATTAATCACTCATCACACCTTCAAACATAACATTTTGCTAGTCCTCGTGCAAAACAAAAGAAAATAAATAAAATAAATAAACTAAAATAAATTAATCTAAGCCAATTTCGTAGGGTTCACAATTACATTTAGCGTATGCAACAAGCTTTTAAACTCATAGGCGGCCTTAGTGGACGATTTATAGTCTTGTAAGGGCTTACAGCGATGACACTCACTAAACTTCATTTATCACACACATGCAATAACACACAAATGTAAAAATAAAAATAAAAACTAACTAACTAAACAAAACCATCATGGGAGTTACACTTAATATTGTCCTCAGAGAATGCCCAGTAATGAAATCCATGAACCTTCAAAGTGCCCAACACAACTCAAATTCAAATTCTTGAATAAATCATCTAAACCAAACTCACAGTGTGTGTAAAAAATGTCCAATTACAGCTCGATTCCTAAGTAAATCAATTCAGTGATTTCGTCTCAAAAATTGACATCCGATGAATTAAATCAATTTAGATATTTCAAAAGTGTTTTGAATTTGCCTATTAAGATGGATATAATTACTATTTGAAGAGTGAAAACACTTTGATTTAATTTGCTTCTTTGGCTATATTACTTTCATGTCAATTTTTAGAAATTTTAAACTAGAAAGTGAATAAAGGATATGAAAAAAGAAAAGGAGAAGTTGAGAATCAACAAATTAAATGACTAAGCTAGCATCATATATCCACAAGGTTAGTGGTCCTTTTATTAGATGCCATACAAAAGATATTTTTTGAAGGAGGGTGACAACTTCGCAATTTTATTATAAAATTCTCACTTATGGTGCATGGAAATAAGAGTGACTACAATTATTTAGAAAAAAATAATAATAATAGGTAAATCACTATAATCTAACTAATCAATTTTGTAGGAAAATTTACAACAGGTTCTAAGAAATATCCAAATATTCTCTTATCTAAGGCCGATCAGTGATACAACGACCTGATTAGTTTAACGATAAATATGACTCACTCGTAAATCAAGATAAATAGAAAATGATAAAATATCATCTCACATGTTGCAAAGATACCAAGGAAGATACCCTTGAGAATCTGATTCAATCCATACTCGTCTTGGGATTCTTAATGTGCAAGTTTGAGGCAAATCTATCACTTGTGCACTTTGTTACTTTAATGATCACAAGGAGATCAGAAAAGGGTTTAATAATTTCTTCTCCCTTTTAAATTTGAAATAATGCTTTTGCTTTTTTAAAATTTAGCTTTAGCTTTAGCTTATACCACCTTATCTTTGATGTTGGGGTGGGATAATAGAATAGGGAAGTGAGAGAAAATGACAATTAGAAATATGTGCATAGTGTTATTAAAATAAATTGCCATGTTTGTTAGGTAATTGTGTTTAAATTAACATGTTACTAAACTTTCAGAAATTATCTATGAGGACATTTGAAAATTTAGAGAATACTTTTTTTTTTAATCGATCATGATTTGATTTTTTTCATAAATCAAATTAGTGTTTGTTCATTCAGGTTTTTTAAAATCGATTGTGATTTGATTTTAGTGTTTGTTCATTTCAGGTTTTTTTTGCATCGATCATGATTTGATTTTTTTCATTAAATCAAACCGAAACCAATGCGTCCAAGCCTATTTGGATTCATCTTTTTATAATTGAAAATTTAGAGTAAAAATGAGTCATAACTACACTTAAAATAGAATAAATTTATTTCTATTTAAAGCGAGCCGTATCAATGAGACTCGAGTTCTAAACTTTATGAAAACAAACCACAAATCTAGTAATATAATTGATCCCTTAGAAACTACAAATTGAATAATATTGAGTCTAACTTGATCTTAACTCAATTTACATCTAATAAACACACAAAACATACAAGCAACCTGTTGATAGTAATTTTTGGGACTAAGATATCTGAATAGTTCGGCAAGAGCAGAGATGAAGTTTTCCTCATTGGGAGGACCAGTACTCGGAGGGTATTGGCTGTTTCTCAACCAGACTTAGAGTTCAGACTTGGTTTCCTGGATCTGACCGACCAGAGCACACCGTATGGTATAGATTCAGAGACCGAACGCAGTAGTGCGGAGACCGACCACAAGAGCCCGGTAGCTCAGCTCAGTTCTGTTTCACCTTCGGTACCACAGCAGATGGGTCAGACAGTCAGGGTCAGGACGGGGGCAGTTTGGGCAGTTCGGTAGATCATTTGACCGACCTCATGGAGAACTGACGAGTGATCGGGGTAGTTTAAGCTTTTCTCTTTGACATATGTCATTGTTCGAGGGCACTTTATAGGCTGACTTCATTGTATTACGTGTGGCAGAAGATGAGGCAGAGTGATGTGACAAGCCGTCAGATGGAAGACTCACTTTCGGCGACGACAGTTTTGGGGCAGAGAACCCATCAATCAGCCGAGAATCACACGGAAAACGTCATGAGATCATGGGAACAGTGTTGTAATCTCTAAGTATATAAAGAGAAGTTAGATTTGTTTGAAGGGGATGGTCATTTTGGATATCAAAACTTGTAACAAAGAAAACACTAATTGTAAAAACACAAGAGAACAATTAGCTCGATTTCCCTTTAGACATGTCCCTAAACAGGTCAGTCGAGCTCGGTTTAGTAATAAAACAACCCCTCACTTTGTGCCTGTGGACGTAGGCTGGACTTGCTCCACCGAACCACGTTAAAACTCTCCTTGTCGATTTTGTGTGTTCATTTTGCTTTTTTACCACATTTGATTTTGGTCCCCCATAACCAAACAAATTCAAGGTTGAAGGAGGGTTGTCTCGGGAGGGTTATCTCGAAACTGCCTCTGGGACGAAAATCACCCGTCAACACAACCATACAAGATTTATCACTAGTAAATTTGCTAAAAAAATACAAAATTAAAAGTCGAAAAGCTCACCTTGTGGGTACCAACTAGACCCGGCCAAGGTTCCGGTTGGAACCGCTGGAACCGAACGATTCCAACGGTTCTAACAGGAACCGTACGGTTTCGGTTGGAACCGGATGGAACCCTAGGGTTACATATCCAGCCCAACGGCTAGTCTGGGGGGCAAGGAGCAACGGCTCCCTGCCCCAAAGTCCAAAAAAATTAATAATAAATTTTTGGGATTTCCCAAATTACCCCTAATAACGGTGATAAAACGGTTAATTTTTTTTATAATTTAATGTAATTATGTAATGTAATTGTAAGTTTATTATATAAATTCAAATTCTTAATTTTAAATAATTGTATTTTATTAATCTCAATTTTTTATTTTCAATAAACCAAAAAAAAAAAATCGAATGGAACCAGAACCGGAACCGAACGGTTCGGTTCCGGTTGCGGTTCCGATTCCACATTTAGTGTAGAACCGGAACCGAATCGGAATTAACCGATTCGATTCGGAACCAAACCGAACCGCCGGCCAGCTCTAGTACCAACAAAACCCCCCATTTCTTCTAATCTTTTCTATATGAAAATGTCAAAAAGGCATTGCCAAAAAGCTCTTGGAAAAATTGCTTATGAGTAAGCATTTTGAGGCTCAATTTTAAGCATGGTCCACTTCGTGTTAGTAGTTGTTATTGAATGATTCGGATACTCCTCCGTGAGTACTTCGAAATGGTATATTCATATGCTTAAAATGATGTTTGGGTGAATGAGATGTAATTGGCATGTTAATTTCTTTTAATAGGGTAGTGTTTTAGTGTTTTCGTTTTTGTGTGATACACAGATACATACAAGGAAAGACTAAAATTTCGAAAATCTTTTGGGAGAGTTCAAAACACTTTGTGGTTCGTTAGAAACAGGATTGATGGTGCCCATACTTGTTTGTTTCCGTTGCATCCTGGGAAACAAGCGCCTCAAGTTCTACTGCACCTTCGGTAGGGGGCGAATTTGTTTTAAGGAGATTGTTGCCCGCTTCAATAAGCCTCGGAATTCTTCGTTGCTTTATTGTTCCTGTCGCTGATTCGTGCTATACTACTGTCACTGATTCACTGCCTGCGATTGTTAATTTTGTACTGTTGTTAATTGTAACATTGTTGTTTATTTTCTGTTCGGTTTACTATTTATTCAAAGTCAGTTGTAAGAACACAGTAAACAGATAATTTGTAATAAAAGCCAAATGCAATAGGTATTAATAGTTATAGAATTTTTGGTTCCCTTTTTACCTATTTTGTTCTTGCCAAAAGTAGCAATTGCAATTGATTTTTATACTGTGGATGGGTTTGCTCTGACAATTCTCACCAAGTGCTTCAAAATCCTTTTTTTCTTGGAGCGCCAAGCCCTGGCCACAAATTGTGGTGCCATTCCAAATTGAGGGCAGACCCAGCAGCTAGATTTTGTTCATCTTGTGAGCTACATTTTGAGAAATTTGAAACTTATGTATTATTTGATATAGAGTTAAGTGAGTTTATAAGTTAGGTTATATTCTCATTGTAATATTTAAAAGTTAATTTATACTATCAATTAATATTATTTACCAAACGATACCTTCAACTTTTGTATTATGTTATTTCTTGTCCGTTATTCTTAAAAATAAGAAGCAAAAGTTCAATATTTAGAAGATATGTTTAATTTAGGATTTATGTGGAGTAAATGTATAATATATGAAGAAGAAATTTAGATTTTTTATTTAAAAAATATTTTTCCTTATCCCTGAAATTATGAAATGTGATGAATTTTATTTTTATTTTTTTTAAATAAAAATAAAATTCATTTCCACCAAAATTTCCATGTTTTAACCAAATATTGAAATCCTCTTGTCATTTCCATTCAATACTCTTTTATTCCTTTCTTTCAAACCCAACATGACCGACAAATCATGTCAACAAGTAACATGTAAGCGGATGTGTAGTTAGAATATTGATTTAATGAGATAAATTTTGATTTTCACATAATAAAATAAAATTATTTCATTAATAAATTAGACTTTTCACTTATTTATAAGATTTTTCACTTATTTATAAGATTTATTGTAACAAATATTAGGATTAAGTGTGGGTAACTATCCCTACTCGCCTCTTAGTAGCTTCATTCACCGGCTCCATCACTATATGTAAGGTGTTACTTATTAATATAATACCATATGTAACTTAAAAGAAATTCCATCAATGGAAAGAGGGTATTTGAAATAAAATAATAATAATAAATAAATAAATAAATAAACTGTGACATCAATAGAGATATTTAAATTCTCAACTTTAAAGATGAAGCATCAGATCTCAAACCATCTTAACTAAAGAATCGTTTGCAACGATATTTTTTTTTTTTTTTTTTTTGGAAATCCCGCTACCAAACCACCCATTATGGGCCGCGGCGCAGGTAAAACCACCGACTGTCTCAGGCTCTTACAAGAAGTGCACCCTCTGGATTCGAACCCAGAACCTCAAGATAAGATCCTGGACCCTACACCACCAAGCCACACACCTTGGGAACCGTTTGCAACGATATACACTCCAAGTAGAGATGAATTTTGCTTTAGAAAGGGAAAAAAACAAGTTGTTTCTCATGCAAATTTAAATTTAAATTAAACATTTTACATAACTTTAATGTATAATTGTTAGAAAATCTATTAGGTCAAAGAAACTACATTTAATTTTTGTTTAAGAAGAAACAATTTACATTTTTTTTTAAATCGTTAAAAATCCCGTCGTCAAACAGGCTGTTCCAGACTCTTACAATTTACACACCTACGAAACATTTATATAATTCTTTGAGTGAGATCTAATTCAAGGATTAGATGATTAAACAATGAACCTATCACTTGCAAATTGCAATAAAAGATTTAAAGCCATTTGCTGGCACTGGACAATTAAATACTCCAAATATATATATATATATATATATATATATATATATTTTTAAAAAAACAACCACCATTTCTTTTTCTTTTTTTCTTGAAACGATGGAAACTCCGTCATCAAACCATCCATTTCTTTGTTAGTAGATAAGAACTAATTCATTATTTAGGGCATTCATTGTATTCTCTCACATTAATAATAGAAATATTATTTATTATATTGTTAGAAAAAAGTTAATATTAACATTATTTATTAATAGGAGTGTATATTAGTTGGGTTTACTCGGCAACTTGAACCTAAATAGTCGGGTTTGAAAATTTTAAAATTATTTTTGAATAAAAAAATTGATCCTGATATGATTGGTCGGATCTCAATTTTAGTTTTAAAATAAATTAGATTTGACCCGATCAACCCAACTTTTACTTTTAAAATATATTATTTACGAATTCTTCTTTATAACTTTAATATTTTGATGTCTATCTCTTATATTTACTTACTTTAAAAAATAAAAATAAAAATTAACTCATAAGATATTTAATATATATAAAATAAGTCAATGTAACCAATCTGATTCACCGTGAGTCCTCTTCATTTTTTAAATCGCGAGTTAAGACACCACTATTACTTTAATGCTGTGCTTTTTATAAAGTGTATATTTGATAGAAAATATTATCAAAGAATATAAATTAATTTATAAATTAGCGAATAAATGTTAAAATGTAAGATAATTTTAAAAAAATAATATGATATTGTGAGATTATGAAGGGTACGTTTGATAAAAAATATTATCAAAAAATATAAACTTACTTATAAGGTAGAAAATAAACGTTAAAATATAAGAATTTGAAAAAGCGAACCTTAACCCATACACAGCCTTTAACCCTTTTCCAATTTTATTTGTGAAATTTGGACCCACTCTTCAGTCCTTTTTTTTTTTCCTTCTTTTAGCTTTTGGCCATTAATTACCTTTTTGTTGACACGTCTGCCACCTGGCAATTTACTCTTTTTTATTTAGAAATAATAATAATAAATAAGTCATATATATTTTTAATATAAAAAAAAAAGTTTTATATTTATTTGAATATTATTCTGAAAACATTTTTTTTTTCATTGCACATGTGCTAACATATTTTCTTCCTTTCGAAATGAATTTACGGATAAGTTTCGAGAGTCGAGAGATATTGAATTTTATTTATAGGCACCCTTCTAAATATGTTTATGCAATATTTTTTTTTATCAAAAAATAATTAATATGAATATTACAGTGGAATAAAATTTAGGAGGACACAATGAGTCAATAAGAATGACTTATAATCAGATTTTGAAGAGAGGTGACACACAGTCTGTCGGATCTCTCAAATTTGATTTAAAATTAGGGTAATTGATTTTAGGAAAATTTTAATTTTTAATATATAATATAATTTGTATAAGTTTTTTTATCGTTTATCGGTAGATATCTCATTTTAATAACTCTCTTAAGATTTCATAAAATTCAGTCAATTCAAGGTCGTCCCAGCTTATAGTAAATTATTTAGACTCAATGCTGAACTTCTTATAAAATGTGATCGGTAGTTATTAGATTGAAATTCTTAAGTAATTAAATCTTAATTGATACATGCACGTGTAATAAAAAATTATAAAAATTTGAGCATAAAAAATTAATACTGGATCCAAAATTTGATAATGAAACTCTTTTTGATATTATGGTATGATGAGTGTTAGTTAATTATAAAAAAATTACGCACCATAATTATTATTTTTTTAATATTAAATAAAGTTACATATGAACTTTTTTTTAAAAAAAAGCTTAAAAATGAGAGAATAAAAGTTGAGAGGAAAGAAATAAAATTAACATAAAAAAAAAAAAAAAAGTTATGATCCTTCACTTTCTTTATGCTTTTATCTACTAAGATTAGGAGCTTTATTTGATTGTAGCATTAAATAAAAGCTTAGAGAGAGGATTTGTGGGTTTTTAGAAAACTTTTAGTTTAAAAAGTAATTGGTTTTAGTTTTACTTGTAGCACCATCATTCTGAACTTTGAACTTGGTAACAGCAAACAAGAAAATGAACGGTGGAGATTTGTCTGAACCCATTAAAGATCCAGCTATTAAGCTTTTCGGTGCCAAGATTCCGGTGCCAGATGCCAAGATTCCGGTATGTTAATATTTTTTGTATTCATTTGTATGTACTTGTCAGATTCTTTAACTTGAAAGTTGATTGCTAATGATGAATCTTGGTAGCTTATATGTTAGTTTTGTGTTGTTAGTTTGATTTTGTTGGATATGATGCTCCAATGAATCAATGGAATCAATAAAGCTGAATTGGGTATATGAAAAAACTTGTTCATAGCTTTTCTGTGATGTATTTAAGATTGTTTCTGTGCTGCAAATATGTTTTGTTTAGGCGGCAGCTTAGAAATTGTTATTTGATTTTGAGTTTGCTCTTTGATTTGTTTTGTTTTGTTTTCAAGTTATTGGTTGCTTACTTTTTGTGATTTTAGATCATGTAAATCTTATGCTGTAATTGGCAGCAGCATGAAATTGGACAATACAATAGGATCAACATTAGTCTTTTTGTCTTGAATCCGAAATCGGCTTTTCCTTGCATCAATTTTCTTTATTCACACTCTTTTATTTGATAATTAGGATAAGGAATAAGGATAGTGTTCATAGGTTGATAATTGGCGGTTGTAATTGAATTAGTCACTTGGAGGCATGCTTGTATTTGATATGCCGCGAGAGGAAGAAAGCAACCAAAATTTGAGATATCCATCAAATATTTGTTCATTAATCGAAGATTTGGAAGTACACAATGATATTCAGGCCTTCTTATTCATCACAGAATAAACAAGCTTCATTCTAATTCATTTTTCCTTTCAAAACGAGAAAATAATCTTTAGATCTGCTCTAAACAAGTTGCTTTAATCTTCAGGACGTTAGCAAAGAAATTATGAGAGAAGAAGATAAATTTGAAGAGCCAGGTAGGTATTCCAGTGTAAGCAATGTTAAGGAAGAATATCAAACTCGTGTGCAAGCAAATGAGGTTCGTGTTAATGCTAATATTATGGCGGACCAGTCTGAGAGCAATACAGACCAAGAGAAAGTTTTCAAGAGGCCAGACAAGATCATTCCATGTCCACGTTGCAACAGTATGGACACAAAATTCTGTTATTTTAATAACTACAATGTCAGCCAACCTAGGCATTTTTGCAAGAATTGTCAAAGATATTGGACAGCTGGTGGAACAGTGAGAAATGTTCCTGTGGGTGCTGGACGGCGTAAGAACAAGCACTTTGCCTCTCAATATCGTCAGATAATAGTATCTCCGGATGGATTACCAGTTACTGGTTTAGAAATCCCAAACTCACCCAATCACCAACTTATGCTATGTGGTGATTCTGCTACCACTTTCAGGCCTTCAACAGGAAATGGAACAGTTCTCCAATTTGGCCCTGAAGCACCTCTTTGCGACTCCATGGGGACTTTACTCAGTCTTGGAGACCAGAAGAGCTCTGTTGAGATGGGGTCTGTAACTTGTGTGGAACACAGAGAAGAGCATTCCCCTTCTGGATCTTCCATGACAGCTTCTAGTATTGGAGGTAATGAACTACCTGAAAATGTTATGCACAAGGAGCGAGTAATGATGACGGGATCTTGTAATGAGCTTAATACGCAGCAACTTATGCATTGTTACCCTGTTCCACCATGGGGTGTTCCTTGGAATCCAAGTTGGAACAATGTGGCTTCCATGGCAGCAGCTCAATATCCTTCTGATCATGTTTGTGTTCCAAATAGCAATAATCCCGGTCCAGTTCAGTGGTGCCCAACAACAGTGCTGGCCGTTCCTGGATTTTGCCCGCCCAACATTCCATTACAACTTTTGCCTGCTTCCTATTGGGGTATGGCTGTATGGGCTGCTGGAGCAGAGAATATACCATTGACTGGATCAAATGGCTGCCTCTCTCCATCATCCTCAACCAGCAACAACAGTTGCTGCTCAGGCAATGGCTCGCCAACTCTAGGCAAGCATTCACGGGACCCAAATCTTAGGGAAGAAGAGCAATCAGAGAAGTGTGTTTTGGTGCCAAAGATGCTGAGAATTGATGATCCAGATGAGGCTTCAAGGAGCCCTATCTGGGCTACATTGGGTATTAAACCTGACCATAAGGATCTCAAACCAGGAGGTACCATTTTTAAAAATTTTGAAAGCAAAAAAGAGGGCAAGGCCAATCTGTTGGATGGTACTGAGATCTTGGAAGCAAATCCAGCAGCTCTTTCTCGCTCTCATACTTTCCAAGAGAGTACATAAAGAGTCCTTGATGAAATTTTGGGCAAAAATCTTCAGCTTTAGTTTGGGACAAGCATTCCATTGCTATTCATATTTGTAACCCATGGTGCAATGCACTCTACTCTTGTTTCGATAATGAACTCTGAAGAACTTGGAAGCCAGAAACAGCCATGGTAATCAACATCTGTTAGACGAATTGTAAATAGTAGAGGGTTAGCTGTTAATTGTTGTCTATGATCCGAGGCCTGCTTTAGGTTTTCAATTCATATACATGCGTGTTGATTCTGGATTCAGCCAAAGAAACAAGAGAGAACTGTTTTATGTGTAGTATGTATGAATTCAAAACTTTTTAATCAAATTAAATGCACATCCGAATTTAGGTTTCTTTCTCCCCTTGAATTTCTGGTGTACTTCTTTGCTACATCTCTATTCTTTTATGCTCATTTCATTAAATTTTCAATCACCTGTAGTTCTTCAGAATTTTGTCAATTGTAAGTGTACTAAGAAATATGCATCGGAATATACTTACAATCAAGATTCTTTGTCGCATTCAATATTCCCTGATTAACAAGAATTCCTTGTAGACATTTACTTAGGTATTTCCCCGGAGCCCACGATGTGAGAAGTCTCGTGCACTAAACTATCCTTATTTGCTTGAGTTGTTACCATGAAGATGGTTGCATTTAAGGGCTGCACTCAGGCAGCACACTTTGTATTTTTTTTTTTTTTTGCTTCAGTAACTGTTCTGTTTTAGTCAGTTCCCTCCTTTTTTGCTAGATTTGATAACACAGTTCAAGAAAAGCAACTTTGTACTTATAGGTACCCAGTGAAAAGTTGTTAACATTCTTTGGATTGAAGCAACTAACTGTTGTTCCTTTTGGTACTGGGAGCTGGCCAAAAACTTTTAAAGCACACAGCATAAAACAGCTTTTACTTTTCTTTCTTTTAATCACTTTTGGGAACTAAAGGAAAGCGATTTCAAAGCTTTTACTAATGGAAAAATTCTACTATCTAATGATTGTATCACGTCATCAATATAACAATTCAATCATTTATTATCATGCGTGTTAAATAATAAAAAATAATTAAATAAATGATAATCTTATTTAACACAATTCTTATATATTATATAATTATTAATTGATGATTACATATGATATGTACAATAATGATAAGAAAAAATTTCTACTCGTGATTCTGACTCATCATCTCATTTGAGCCATTTCCATATAGAGAAGTAGGGTGGTGTTCTTTTCATAATTAAGAAGGAAATTATCACATCTGAGCATTCCAAAAAGTTTTCTATCAATTTTTGGCATTCAAATTATTTCTTTTAAAAAATGAGTAGATGGGTTTTTACAATGCTTTGCAATGGGATTTGATGTCACTTTGCGATAATTTTTGCGACACTTAGTGATGGGTTTTTGCGATACTTGTGATTAGATAGCAAAAACCTGTCTAAAAAAATAAAATGGTAGAATTCTGCAATTTTTGAATGGGAAAAAACAAACAAAAAAGGTTTTATAGAAGAAGGGCATTTTTGTTCAAAAAGGATGTATTTGCTCATTTTAAGGGAGAAAAAATTTGAGTGCTTAAAATGGATTTTTTTTTTTTTTTTTTAAAAAAAAAAAATCTTTTGAATTACCCAAAAATGGTAATTTCCTAATTAAAATGATAAGAGCAATTGATTTTGAAGACTATGAAAACTTAATAGCAGATTCTGCTTTTAAATTTAGTTTTATGCTCATTGTGGATTTAAGGTTTACATTTTGATAAAACAATAGCTTAAATGAAATAAATAGACAGCTTAGTTGTATTTTATCTCCTATTTATACATTAATATTTAGAGTAATATATTGTTATTGTCTAAAAATGACATTGAGTACTATTCCTAGTCCAAGCCATAATGTGGGTACTATTTTTTTTTTAAACCCAAGCTAATAATTAGGGTTCTTATTTGTAATCCAAGGTGTCACATGTATGAATAAGTCCAAGTTTGCCCTTGGTTTAGACCATTTTAGGGACCTTAGTTATATGATAGGGATGATAATTGGGCCTATTCGTCTTGATCGGGTCTCGTCTTTATCGGATTATTATTCGAGGCAAAAAAATTATTCTGAATCTCAATTGATTTTTTAAATCGGGATAAAAAATTATCCAAACTCGAATCCCAATTGGATTGAGATTCAGATCTTTAGGCTAAAATTTGGGATTCATGATAATTTTTTCGTCTCGAATCTCATCTCGATTTTGTATTTGGGACAAAAAATCATCCTGAAATTTAGTTAAAATTTTTATTCGAGATGATTTCATCCCAAATCTCAAATGAGATGATTTTAATTCTGAATCCTGAGATTTTCTGCCAACCCTACCACATGAGTTTATATTGTTATTAGAGCTAATGAAAAAAAAATCCTAAAATGCGTTAAAAGCCAAAACTCACCTTAAATGTGAAACAAATGATGTAATCTATTTCTAATCAACCCTAAAATCTTTGTTTAACGTGTTAGTCTTTAACAAAAATGATTATTTAGAGGTCAATACATCTTCTAGAATCTAGATGCCTAATTTGACCGAAATCCTCTCTTACGAAAACAAGGGCAGTCATATAATGATCAAACAAGTGCATCCTTAGCCATAACCAAGGCTTTGAATGTGATGGAAATGTGAGTTTTGCAATATTATCTTAAAACCTTTGGGATTAGAGTTCCATCACAATATCTCATAAAAAGCAATATAAATCATTCGAGCTTAGTGATGAGCGGTCAATATAATATATATTGATGTCCCTCAAATCTTGTATTTTATGAGTTAATTCGAGTTTTTTTTAGTGTTTTGATGTGTTTCTTTGTGTTTTTATAGGTTAAGATAAAATGAGAGGAGCATAGATGTCAATCGTCGACTAAAAAAGGTATTTTTGGACATGAAATGCAGTAGAATATTCATTGACGCGACTACGGAAGTCCATTGTTGCGCCAACGAAGCTAAAGAATTGAAGAGCTCTCTGCCTCCCATTGGCGGGCCAACAGGAGCTAATTAGCGCGCCAATGAGTCTGTTTTCTGATTTTGTTAGAACTTGAATTTCTTAAGAAGAAAAGCTCCTTATATAAGCACAAGTCTGGTTCTAAACCTATGGATTATATTTTTGAAGACTCAAGGAGACTTTGAAAGAAAAAAAAGCACATCAAGCAAGCACAACCATGAGGTTCAACATCAAGAAAACAGAAGACTGTCAACTTCAACAGAGTTTATTCTTTTCTTCTCTTTCATGATACTTTGTTTAATTTTGATTATTTCTTTAGAATTCTCTCCCATGTGCTGTAACTAAACTCTTAATCCAGGGTTGTGATGAAACTCATCACTCTAATTTAATATAATTGATTTTTCTTATATTTTGTGTGATTTATTGGTTTATTTAATGAATTTTATGCTTAATGCTTCTTGTTATTTGATCACCAATAAGATTGACGTGTGAAATTTATTTGAACTTGAAAGATAAGTTTTAGGTTTGGCCCTAGGTTCAATAACAGACGATCTCATCTAATGAATTTCTCTGCAGGATAGAAATATATATGCGTGAGTAACCACAATTAGAACTTGATCTTAATGAATTTGAGTTAAATTAATTAACATATAAATATAGTTAATTGACTTATTCGAAATATTTGCACATGCCCATCAAAAGAGACTTGTTGATAATTTCGCGTTCCAGGTTAATAAGTTAATTTATTGCATAAGTATAGGAAAATAAATTCATCTTTCACATAGTACTGAGTGGATTCATAATCCTGAATGTTTGTTTTTCTTTGGTTACAACTTATCGCCTTCAATTTCCTCTTCTTAGTTTTAATTTAAGTTATATTAAAATTCCAATTAAATCTCTTTTAGATAACCCTAGGTCGGTAGTCTTAATAACTAGTAGGGTGGATAATGAGTCATTGTGGGTTCGACATCTGACTCATTAATCACTATATTACTTAAGCGATATATGTGCTTACGTAACGTGTGAAAATCGTGATCAAATTACCAGTAACTATAAATTTTATTATCTCATCATCATTATTTAAATAGATCATAAACCTCGTATGACTAAGGGTGGCAATAGACTGGGCGGGGCCAGGGCTTTGATAAGCATGACCCGAGTTTGGGAATATTTTTTAAGCCCGGGCCCCCGACCCAGGCTTTTATCGGGCCGGGTCGGGCCGACCCGTTTTTTAATAATAAAAAAATTATATATATATATAATATTTTTTAACCCCGGGCCGGGTCGGGCCCATACTTAATGTTCTAAGCCCAACTCGGGCTTCTTTACTTCTAGAGCCCGGTCCGAAATTTTTTTATCACAATCCGAACCGGACCGGGCCTGAACTTTTTTACCATCCCTACATATGACTACTTTGTAAACATTGTATTTCTTGTTAATATTAACTGATGGAAACTTTCTCCTTATGTTAATTTGATCTAAATAATCTTTTGATTTTTTTGATTTTTGGTTTGTCTATTCATTTTTTTACAATTTTCTTCTTCCATTAGGCAGTGACAACTTTGGTCACATATTTTATTATTTAAAATTTAAGAAATTCTTATTTCATTGTCTAATATTAAGATACCATATCAAACACTTATTTATGATTTTTAAAATGTGAAAACAATTTTATTTCAATTTATAAATATTATTTCAAATGTTTATTCAAAACTTTAAAATATTAAGAATACAACTCAAGCTTTTGAATTGTATTCTAATTTTTAATTCTATTTACCATTTAAGTTGACATTACATGCTTGAATTTGAATTTTCATTTGATAGTGAGTTGTTAACACCTCCTTGATTTTATAGTGTAGGGTTCATAAACTCACTTTAAAGTTTTGAATTCGAATTCAGAAAGTACGTTTTTTGTAAGAACCTATGACAATGGAAAATTTTACATGTTCCATATAAGTCCGGAATGAGTGATTTAATGGTCGGATTTCAACGATTAAAAAAAAAAAAAAGTTGTTAACACGTCAATTGAAAAAACATTATAGGTTAAGCATGTCACTGGTTACGTTCCCGATGCACAATTACTATAATTAGATTCAACGTTTGTAATGTTTCTTTAATAATTTTATTTTTTAGAAAAATAATCCACTTGAAAATCGTATTAAATATATTTAACTCTATAAAATGCGAAATCATACATAATCTTTGTTCCATATTTTAAAATGTTTTATTACTTGAGTTCTTGTTAAATTTCTTCAAGGGAATAAAAATCAAATAAATGGGTGGGTTAAGGAAAAAAATTTTGGGTGGCCGCCAATTTGTAATACATTAAGAAAAATGACTATCATTTTGAATGTTAAAGTGGAAAGATCATTTCATTTGAAAAATGGTCATAAAGATTCTATTTTGATAATTTTTCCCTTTAATTATTTACAAAAATCATGGTATTTTAATATTTTCACATTTATTTATAAATTAATTTATGGAATTATTATTTATAAATTTATTTCATTTATAAAGTAAATAATTTGTGAAAATATTTTCAGCCAAAAATTATCAAAATGGATCTTTGTGATAATTTTTAAAATAAATGGAGTCTTTATGTCCATAAGAGCAAAAGTTAGGGGCCTATTTGTCATTTTCCATATGGAAAAAGATCATTTTATACCTTTATGATTTTTTTTTCAAAAATGAAATTTCATACGAGGCACACTTGAATAGAAAATTTCTAATTTCTTTTGAGATTTGATAAAAATTTCTGGTTGGGATTCGAAATCTCAAAGACTCAAACCACTTGATCTGAGATTCGATGGATCACTAGTTTGATCAGTTGAACCCTTCCCAATCTTTCTCACACTTTTATACACAAAATCTGATTTTAGGATCGAAATGTCCTTTATTTTTTGTTGCACTACTTAACTATACACTACATTAATCATCATTATTTTAAAAACGATTATTTAAAAAATTCAATGAAATCACTAATTTGATCAGTTGAACTGACAGAAACGGTTGATGGTCATAAATAATTTTAATTAAATAAAAAATATAAAAAATTAGGATAAAAAATCAACCGGACCGGTTCATCAATTTACTGATTTTTATCTTTTTTCACACTTAGATTTTAAAAATTCAATTAAACCAAAATCATGATGAATTTCCTTTCCAATTTTCAAAACTATGTAAATCATCAATTACTCCGACACATCTCTCTCACTTGCATCAAAAATCACTTTTATCAACCATCAAAGAAAAATCTAGAAGTTGAAGTTGAGAGGTTAGTATTGTCTTTATATTTGTTTTTTATGACCCGTGGTGTTCTTCACAGAGCAGTTATTAAAGACAAATTTTAAATACAAAGAACTTATAATTCATGAAGGCATCACATTAATCATTAACAATAATTCTTCTCTGATGTTATAACCTAAAATATGAATTCATATAAAAAAAATTGATTCAAATCCTAGATCATTATAAAATGATAATTAAAAAAGAACATACCATATATGCAAAAGATCTCAGTTTCATCTAATGCCCTATAAAAAAACGAATATATTTAAATATTTCTTGTGATTCTTCACACTAAAAAAACCAAAAATAACTCGCTCTTTTTTCTCTCAATACATTATTTTCATCTTCATCTTCATGATCTTCATCTTCAATGGACTCTACTCAAGTTATCATTTTCTTATAATATCAAAATGGCCATGAATGAAAAGCCTAATATTTTATTCTTATTTGTAATGGGAGTTTACTTGATTATCAAATTTAATGCGTAATTATTTAGTTATGTATTGAAATCAATAATGCAAAAATATATCAACATACAATAAATTGAGGGATATGTTAATGCATTTAACATAGGGTTTAATAATACATTGAAGAACTAAAGAATCATAACTCTCAATAATATAGTTAGTGTATCAAGATTATTGTATATGATGAACTTCTCAAAAAATTAATTTTTTCTAATATCTTATGTCGTGTCATGTGGCAACAACACATAAAAGAGGGGATAAAAATATATACATAATGGTTAAAAACTGCTTTTTCCGTCACTTTTTAATAGACCGCTGGTCTTTTTCCCAACAAAATAAGGGAACATGATTAATGTGGTAAAAAAATTAATATTTTCTTAATATACCCCTCAATTTTTTTTGAAAACTAAAATAATTCATTACTAAAGAGAGTCAACACTTGATATTTGAAGGAAAGTTATCATTCCACTGAACAGGATACGATGCCTTGACAGCAATCTTTGCAACTTCATGGGCAAAACCATTACAAAATCTAGAAGTGTAACAAATTGAGGCCTCCAAAAAACTTGTTAACTTCTCTTGGATATCATTAATGATCCATGAAATCTCTTTCCTTGAGCCCTTCTTGTTATTAATAAAATCTACTACATGTTGAAAATCCGACTCGACTATCAACTTCACAAATCCAGCTTCATGCGCCACTTGTATACGGAAGTTAATGGATTCCTCCTCCGCATCTTCCACATCGCCATCAAAGTTAATACTCTTAACTACCACTATCTCTACCTCAACACCACTGTTCCTGATTACAACTCCCAGCCCCCGCTAAATGATTTTGTCTATTAATGATTGCATCTGTATTTAGCTTTTACCCATTCTCTCGGTGGGGCTGCCCAGTTTCTGTCTTCATTACTCTTCTCATAGCCCACCATGACCCCCACTGGTTCACACACTTCCTTACAACCTTTACTCAAAATTTCTGCTCGCAATAACACTCTCCACGAACTATCTCGCTTGTGTTCCAAAAAATCGATTTCGAGCTAGCCATAAAGCCCAACTGGTCGCCATAATCAGATCCAGATCCCTCCCATCAGCGCAAGTGTCCAACTTATTAAAGGAAGAAGTTTACTTATATACCCTTATTTAATAAATAACTTTATTGAATTTAAGTGCGATTTCCAAAAATAGAAAGGTGACCTATCAAAAAGGGATGGAGGGAGTAACTAAGAATTTGTGGGTACAACATCACCATATAAGCTTTTTTTTAAAAAAAAAAAAAACACCATTTATGCTTTTAAATTACTTATAGTGAATTGTAACATTTTTTATAATTACAAATAATAGTCACATTTACATGAGAAAATAACAATTATAAATCCTTCGAACACGGCATTACATAAGTTATTGGATTCCATTTATCTTAATATCTCTTATTCCCTAATGCTACTATTATTTTGGATTTAGATTTAGTATTGAACTAGTTTTGTATAAAAAAAAAATTAATTGTAATTTAATGATAATTATTAATTATTAAATAAAAATTATATGTAATTAAATCTTAACCTTTCATTATACTTAATACATGTGTGTTAAAAAATTATAAAAAAATTAGCTCACTTTGACTGAAATACATTATTTCCATATCTCACTAATAAGTTGGCGGCAATAATTAAACTCTCTTTACACATTAGAAATTCCTTAATTAATTATTTTCACGTTGAAAGCTCTAAAACGTGCAAGCATGTATGTTTGTCTTCAAATTTAATCAGGTTTGAGTGGCCCTAGCTATTTGGTTGAAAATAAAGATATTAGTTAGGTAATTGATAATATGTGAAGGATTTGGAGTTTTAAAATTTTTATCACGTTTTGATTTTTGGTAAATAATGAAGACTACTTAAATATATGAAATGAGTTGTGTTTGTTTTCCTTTTTATTTTAATAAAATAATTAAATTGGAAGTTCTGAAATTTTATATGGAGCGTAAATGATGATTTATACTGCCTATTTCCAGGCAGATTCGGTCACGATTCCGGTTCGGAACTGAAAACGAATCGGATGGAACTCGAAGAATACGGTTCCATCTAATTCCGGTTCAAAAATCGGATTCGGTTCGGTTCCTGTTCCACATAATTTGGAACCGTAATCTTAAAGTTCGGCCCGATTCGATTTGGAAAAGGAACCAAACCACCTTTTTTTCTTTTTTCCCAAAAAAAAATAAAAAAAAATCAATGCTCAATGGTGCAACTGATCATGATGCATTCATGGAATCTGTACTCACTAGTTTGAGCTTTAAACATTATGATTAATTATTCATGGCACTATAAATAATCTAATGTGTAGTGACTAAATTAACTTCATTTCTAATTAAAAACTAAGGCTTAAAAAAATGAGAACCATTAAAGGCTCATTTGTTATATCTTTGTTCTACATTCTCCCGCTTGCGTTGGCTCAACTGAGGCCTGGTTTTTATGGCATAAGTTGCCCTGGAGCAGAATCAATCGTTTTCAATTTGGTGCAAAAGCGATTTAATGCTGACAATTCTGTAACTGCAGCTTTGCTTCGTATGCATTTTCACGATTGCTTTGTTAGAGTAAGTGTTATTTCATATTTATATAAAACACTTCAGTAGCTAGTAGATGTTATTACGATGCATGCAATTCACAATTAGACAATGAATGCTCTTCGTGCACACATTATGTATAATGCAGTTCGAGTAATAATGAGGGATTAAAGTTAGCATTTAATGAGTAGTCTTGGATATAAGTAATAATATCTAAATAGTACAAGTCTAAATGAACAAAAAGGGAGCAAGGCTCGAATATGTTGAAATTCATAGACCCAACTCAACCCAACAACGAGCTATTCAGAGAAAATTATTTATCAACTAATGTAAGATATTTTTTTCAATATTATTCCCCTTACACGTGTAGGCCGATATTTTGCCTGATTCATGTCATGTCATTATGTACATGGAGATACTAGTGTGGGCCTACTCGTGTATGAGATTAGAATTGGCAAATGGACCAGACTTTGAAAAATTCATTTCTAAATTCAAGTGTTATTTATTAATATTTAGAAAAATCCTATTTATTAAACTTTGAATTTGACAATGTTTAGGAAAATCACTGTGTTTTACTAGTGGTGTGTTAAGTATTTATTTATAATCAATATACATGAAGATAATGATAAGACTATCCTTGAGATAAATATAGATGAGTTTAATCTAAGTATAAAATTTATCCTTTGTGTGTAGCTTTGTGTTTGTCTCTATCAGAATTGATGATTTTAGTGTGTTTTTTAGACCCAAATTTAAATAAAAAATACTTAAAATATGATTGAGCTTTTCAAAGTCTGACTTATTTGCTAATCCTACATGAGATTGATTTTATATCATATTAAAACTTATGAACCTAACTCAACCCAAAAAATAATTTAAAAGTTGAAGATAATCTAATATTTAAATTTATATACCACGATCACTTCTTACTCGATGAGATATTTTCTCTAACACATCACTATAAGATTTTATAAAGAGCATAACCGAACTTAGATCCGGATCCTTAACTCTCTTATTTTCCTTAAATGTTCCAGGGTTGTGATGCTTCCATTCTTATAGACTCAACAAACCAAACCCAATCAGAGAAAGAAGCAGGAGCAAACCAAACGGTTAGAGAATTCGATCTCATTGATGAGATCAAGCAAGCCCTAGAAACCGAATGCCCCTCAACAGTCTCATGTGCAGACATCATCACCCTCGCCACCCGCGACGCCGTGGCTCTAGCCGGAGGCCCCCATTACACCGTCCCCACTGGAAGACGCGACGGTCTCCGATCAAACGTCAACGACGTTGACTTGCCAGGACCACAAGTGTCAGTCCCCAATGCACAGAAAATTTTTCTAGCCAAAGGGCTTACCTCAGATGAAATGGTTACCCTTTTGGGAGCTCACACAGTTGGCTTTGCACATTGCAGCTTCTTCCAAGACCGGCTTAGTAATTTTCAAGGAACTGGGTTTCCTGATCCGACAATGAATGTTATTTTGATTTCCAAGCTAAGAAGCATTTGTGATTCGGCCTCTAGTCCAGATCCTGACCCAAAAACGTTTTTGGACCAGGGTACAAACTCTTTGTTTGATAATAATATTTACGATGAGATTCTTTCAGGAAAAGGGATACTTCAAATTGATCAGGAACTTGGCTTGGATATATCTACAGCTCCAACTGTTATTAAATTTGCCCTAAATTCAGTTGAGTTTCAGAATAGTTTTGCAAGTGCAATTGTTAAGATGGGAAGCATACAAGTTCTTACTGGAAATGCTGGAGAAATTAGACAAAATTGCAGAGCTTTTAATCCACCAAAAGTTGGAACACCACCAATAACCAATCCATGCAACAGTCCAAAACCGAACCCGAACCCGACACCTGGTAAGGGGAAAGGGGAAGGAAACAGAAACCAAAAATGATTTTCAAAAAAGTTTTTGAGTTTTTTATTTTATTAATATGAAAGCTTATGTACTAATATGCAAAATTATGTTGTGTGTGTTTTATTTCTAGCAGCTGGAGAAAATATGGTGATTTTGATTTTGTTTTTGTATGAATTTTCACATGTTGTAATGTAATTTTATTTCTCGTGGAACTGCAAATAAAAAAATTATTAATATGATCCAATAATATATTATTAAATAATCGTTTCTCCTTTCTTGTTATTTTCTGTTGAGTACTAAACTAAATCAACTATTATAATTTGTATGCGGGTATCATTTATCTATTAATTATTAATTTAATACTCAACACTAAATTACTTGCATCCTAGTTCATTTTATTAAAGATCAACTTTGTCCTTTGATTTAAGTTTGTTCTTGTAGCTAACAAAATTAAGTAATTAAAGACTAGTTTTTTTTTTTAATAATTGAAATTGAACTGAAGTTATAATTTGTTGACGACTGTTTTTCGTTCCAAGGGAAAATAAATGAATTTATCCATCGAATAAACCTCCCTCAATAATGAATTTGTTTGGTTAGTAGTAAATCATACAAACTTGATAAGCAGACATGATAAACACAGAGTTGAAGTGAAAGACCACGTCTTTCTTCAGTAGGTTGCACAATGGCTTGACAATCTTTGAGAAGTCCTTAATGAATCTATTGTAAAATTTTACGTGCCCAAGAAAACTTCGGATCCTCATGACGGATGATGGCGGTGGTAGTTTCTCTATTGTCTCGATCTTTGCTATGTCCACCTCGATACCCTTCTATGAGATCTGATGTCCTAGTATAATACCCTTCTTCACTATGAAGTGATATTTCTCCCAATTTAGCACCAGATTAGTCTATTCAGATCTATTAAATTCTGAAGACAATGATCGAAAGAATCCCCGAACACTAAAAAATCATGCATAACATCCAAATTATGTCACAGACTCAGACTCTCCCAATACTCTAACTCAAAGAAAATATTTTTTCCCGTCCAATTCAACTCTTCAGGTTGACGTTTTCGATTTTTATCTTTATTATTAGGATATTTCCGCTGTGTGCTGTCTCTGAGATGTTGATGTTGGCAAAGAATGTCAAATCCAGATAATGGATTGGGCATACTTTGAGGTTCTTATTGACCGTTGAATAATTTACTTATCCGCCAAAGATGACTCAAATCAAGAAATCGTATGTGTTTGTGTATCCTATTTTATTTTGTAACCATTGCGAAGGTGTTTGACTCGCACAAACTGGACATGTCATGTATCACTTAGTGCTCCATCGAGATAATGAACCATAAGCTGGAAAATCATTAATGGTTCATAATAATGCAGCATGCATCTGGAAATACTGCTGAGAAGCTGCATCATAGGTATGCACACCCACATTCCATAATGTTTGTAACTCCTCAATTAATGGTCTCAAGTAAATATTCATATCTTTATCCGGGGAACATGGACCAGGGATAAGCAATGAAATATACATGAACAAATCCATCATACTTTTCCATGGAGGTAAGTTATATGGATAACAATAACGGGCCACATACTGTAAGAGTTGTATATATATTCCCAAACGAGTTAAAATCATTGGAGGCGAGACATAACCTGACATTACGAGGGTCCCCAGCGAAACGGGGGTACATGTCATCAAATTTCTTCCACTCGGTTCCATCCGCAGGATGTCTGAGTATGTCCTCCGCACCGATCCTCTTTTCATGATGCCACTTCATGTCAGTCGCTGTGCGTCGTGACATGAACAACCTCTGCAGCCTGGGTGTTAATGAGAAATATCGTAATATCTTCTGAGACACTTTCTTCCTCGTACTACAGACTTTGTACCGAATTTCACTACATATCGGACAATATTCAAGTGATTCATACTCGGCACGAAATAATACACAGTCATACTTACAAACATCAATGGATTCATACCACATTCCTAGATCACGTAATATTTTCTTTGCCTCGCAATACGACTCAGGCAATTCACTTCCAACCGGTAATATTTGCCCAAGTAAGTCTAGCATCATATCAATACTTTTGTTAGTCATTTTGTTCATCACTTTAATGTGTAATAATTTCACAATGACATTCAAGATCAACATCCCACCACCTTCAAATGGTATTTTTTTTGCCTCATCAAGTAGTTCACTAAATAAATTTTGATCATGTCCACCTAATACTGGTATATCACCGCCAACACTATGACCAACTTGTGGACCTTGTAAGTCACGTAAAACATCGGTTATCTCATCGTTTGCAGGTTGATTGTAACTACCACTCCCTTCACCGGAATCAAAAAACCATGATTGAGAATTATATTGCTCACCATGATAATTCACGTAAGGTAAGTTGGTGATATTCCCGGCATGTATAAATGATTATGAACTCCATCTAACCGTTTCATTTTCCTATTCAAATAATGTATACATGGACAATGAACACGACCTTTTGCATCAATGTGTTGTTTTGCCGATTCCATGAACTCATACACTCTATTACAGTATTCAACACTCAATCTATCCACTGAGCTCATCTAATTTCTTTCAATTTCAGCCAAATATCTACATATAAAAATATACTTATTAGACATCATATTACACTCATCAACATCATCAATTCATTAATTATTTATTTAAGCATACACATATATATTTAGTTAATTAATTAATTAGTTACAAAATAAAACATATTTAGTTAATTAACTAATCTACATATATGCATCATAAACACTAACACAATTTATATAATAAACATGTAGACACTGATTTCGGCCAAGGTCCACAATCGAGATTATCAATTGTAGGGCGCGAGCAAATCCTGCAAAACAATAGAACGAATAAGGAGCTTACTGCCCACCGGTGTGGTGGAGACCGTAGACACTCCGACGCTCAAGTTAGCCTAAGCACCGATCAATGTAAAGTAAACAGGTCAAGGCTTTTTATGTACCTCAACCTTCGGTTGTATGCCGTGAGGACGGTGTGTATCTGTCTTGTGTCTTGATATTTTGGGGTGGTATCTTTTTCGATCCTCTTTATGTTGTCTTTCTTCTTCCTTTATAGGTCTTGGTATCCCCTCTTCTATTTGCCCGTTGGAGTCATTATTAATGAGGCTTTGATTCAGATGTTTCATGTTCGGTAACTGACGATCTTGTCTTCTCTTCGAAACCGTCGACTTCATGGTAGTATTTATGAATGCAGATTCTTTCTTCAAGCTGTAACTGGTGCCCGTTGATCTTCTTTATGTTCAACAGGCCTGGACCTTTGTGTAACATCTTCGTATGTGGGACCAGTCTGCAGATGGGCTTCTAATCTCGTGGTGTAATGTCGTTTTTGCCCCTAGGGTCAATTTTGGCCCAAATAGTTTGTCCCCTACTCTCTAAGTCTGGAAGTCCTTAGGCTTAGAGAGTACCTTTGTATGTACCGAATGAATCAAACAAGTCTTCCTTGCTTTCGTTTATAGCCTGTAAGGGAGTGTCGAACCAGATTGCTTTTAGAAAGAGTCTCACTCGGCATGTCGTATGGATCCAGTGGGTGGCTCCAGACGTCTGAACCAGGTGGGAGTGAGTTAGCTTTGAACGCCTAATAGTGCGAATGAACATTATTTAAGCGTGATACACAGATAGTGAGAGTCCATATATAGCCATTGACATGTCGTGTAGATTGGGGGTATTCTTTGTCCTGACATGGCCCGTAGGAAGTCCTTGGATGAACTCACTCGACACTGTTGTATGGGAATAGTGAATACCATAACTTAGATCTAACTCGACATGAGTCATCTAGGGGATGTCCCCTGTCAACTGAACCTTGAGGTGGTTCAGGAGTGATTTCACTCGACACTGTCGTATGGGACGAGTGAATACCATAATTTAAATCTGACTCGACATGAGTCATTGGGGGATGTCCCCCTCGACTGAACCCTGAGGTGGTTCAGGAGTGATTTCACTCGACACTGTCGTATGGGACGAGTGAATACCATAACTCAAATGAGTCACTGGGGGATGTCCCCTATCGACTGAACCTTGGGGTGGTTCATGAGCGATTTCACTCGACACAGTCGTATGAGACGAGTGAATTCTATAACTCAGATCTCACTCGACATGAGTCATCTGGGAGATGTCCCCTGTCGACTGAACCTTGAGGTGGTTCATGAGTGATTTCACTCGACACTGTCGTATGGGACGAGTGAATACCATAACTTAAATCTGACTCGAAATGAGTCATCTGGGGGATGTCCCCTGTCGACTGAACCTTGAGGTGGTTCATGAGTGATTTCATTCGACACTGTCGTATGGGACGAGTGAATACCATAACTCTAATCTGACTCGACATAAGTCATCTGGGGGATGTCCCCTGTCGACTGAACCTTGAGGTGGTTCAGGAGTGATTTCACTCGACACTGTCGTATGGGACGAGTGAATACCATAACTAAAATCTGACTCGACATGAGTCATCTGGGGGATGTCCCATGTCGACTGAACCTTGAGGTGGTTCATGAGTGATTTCACTCGACACTGTCGTATGGGACGAGCGAATACCATAATTCTAATCTGACTCAACATAAGTCATCTGGGGGATGTCCCATGTCGACTGAACCTTGAGGTGGTTTAGGAGTGATTTCACTCGACACTGTCGTATGGGACGAGTGAATACCATAACTTAAATCTGACTCGACATGAGTCATCTGGGGGATGTCCCCTGTCGACTGAACCTTGAGGTGGTTCAGGAGTGATTTCACTCGACACTGTCGTATGGGACGAGTGAATACCACAACCTAATCTGACTCGACATAATTCATCTGGGGGATGTCCCCTGTCGACTGAACCTTGAGGTGTTTCAGGAGTGATTTCCACTCGACACTGTCGTATGGGACGAGTGAAATCATAACTAAAATCTGACTCGACATGAGTCATCTGGGGGATGTCCCCTGTCGACTGAACCTTGAGGTGGTTCAAGAGTGATTTCACTCGATACTGTCGTATGGGACGAGTAAATACCATAACTTAAATCTGACTCGACATGAGTCATCTGGGGGATGTCCCCTGTCGACTGAACCTTGAGGTGGTTCATGAGTGATTTCACTCGACACTGTCGTATGGACGAGTGAATACCATAACTCAGATCTCATTCGACATGAGTCATCTGGGGGATGTCCCATGTCGACTGAACCTTGAAGTGGTTTATGAGTGATTTCACTCGATACTGTCGTATGGGACGAGTGAATACCATAACTCTAATCTGACTCGACATGAGTCATCTGGGGGATGTCCCCTGTCGACTGAACCTTGAGGTGGTTCAGGAGTGATTTCACTCGACACTGTCGTATGGGACGAGTGAATACCATAACTCAGATCTAATTCGACATGAGTCATCTGGAGGATGTCCCCTGTCGACTGAACCTTGAGGTGGTTCAGGAGTGATTTCACTTGACACTGTCGTATGGGACGAGTGAATACCATAACTCTAATCTGACTCGACATGAGTCATCTGGGGGATGTCCCATGTCGACTGAACCTTGAGGTGGTTCAGGAGTGATTTCACTCGACACTATCGTATGGGACGAGTGAACACCATAACTCAGATCTCATTCGACATGAGTTATCTGGGGGATGTCCCATGTTCGACGCTCTCAATACCTTAGTATTTTGACCTAGTTTATCTGTTATTAATTGCAAACCCTAGCGCGGATTACAAGGAGTTTTTAGCGGGAATTTTGGCACCAAATCTAGTAGGCGTGTATAAAATGGTTGTGGCGTTTCATTTTTTCTTATTTGGGAAGTCGAGTAAGGAGAGCTCTCAAGTGTTTCTCAAGGTATTCTTCATTAACTTCCTCCTGTTCTTCAATTCCTTTAAGCATTCATAGCAATATTCAAGCTGTTCTTAAGTAACTTTGGCTGTTTGATCTTTGGGTTAGTGTGTTTAGTTTAAGAATCGTGTTTGTGGTTTTTGATCTTCAAGGGGTAGATTACTAGAGAGTTTAATTGTTTATATGCTTATTGTTTGGAGAATGTCGAGTGGAGAGTCTTTAGGCAGCTTGGGCGCCAAGATAGATAGTTATGTCGAGTCATCGAGTGAAACTGAGGAGGAGGTAACGTACAAAGACTGGTCGTATGAGAAATTGATTGAGAAAGGTGTAGTTACCCTGGCCATGTCTCCTCGGGAGACTCCTACCGAGGCTATACCTCTAAGATCTATTCCTGGAATTGAGGAGCCGTGTGATTTTCCTTGCACCAGTGAGCCTACCAACTTATTATCCAGGAATCCTGCTAGTCGTATGACTGGGAAAATGCTGAGGGAACTCAGTTGTATGTATAGATTTCCTGATTCTCTAGAACTTCGAGTACCTTCGTCGACTGAGAGAATTGATTACAAGGTCCCGGGGTGGATGGGTTTTTACGTTCGTCCGTTTAAAGTGGGATTGAGGTTTCCTATCCCCAGACTGGTCTGGGAAGTGTTGAACCACTTTGAAATTGCTCCGTCTCAATTGATGCCAAATACATGGAGGATCCTTTTGTCGATTGAGTGCTTAGCCTTTGAGTTGGGTGTACTCTTCGAGGTAAATGATGTTCTAGAGACATATTACCTAAAGGAGCATTTGAAAGAAAAAGGGAGATATACTATGATCCTTCGACAAAGAAAGAAGCATCTAGTCATTGGATTGCCGACTAATGATAGGGGAAACTGGCAGTCCTATTACTTCTTTGCAAATGGTGAGGGTATATTTGGTTTGACTGGGGCTGGTCGAATCCCAGAGTTTTGGTGTTTGTCGAGTGAGTGACGTTCTTTTCAAAGTTATAAGTTATAACTGTCTTTGTGTCTTTGAATAACCGAGGGTTTGTCGTTGCATATCCTCTTCGAAACAAATCGTTCATCTCAACTGTTCGCTCCACCTCAAACGTCGAAGCAATTCTATCTCTGCCAGACGACGTAAGGAACTGTAAGGCCATCTTAGAGGAGAAGAGATTAAGGGCGACTCCATTGTGGAAGGAAATTTATCAGCGTGAAGGTAAAGTTCTGGCCCTCTCTAACGACGTTTTGGCCGTGATAAACTGTAGGTGGTCGATTCAAAATTTGTATGGGGTGAATAAAAAATATCGAGAGCCCTTCAAAATTGAGGAATTTTCATGCGCAGAGGAGATGATGTCTGGTCCATTCACAGTAGCTTCACTCGACGAAATGAAGAGCCGAAAAAAGTCGAGGAAACTGAAGAAGAGAGAGCTAGAGGTCGAAAGAGAAACTGGCACCCAACATCGGGAGGTGATTTCAAGTGGGGGTGTCGTAGAAAAAGGGAAGTCGACAGACATTATCTCATCCGAGAAGAAAATGAAGTCTGTCGCAGAGGCGGAAATTGAAGAGGACTCTGATACCCTTATTTTGAAAGTTCCAAAAGAGTCGACCGCAATTTCAGACCCTTCGAGCATCGAATCATTCGTTGAGGGACTTCTACTCCAAGGGGATGAAGTGAGATTGGCACAAATTGGACCGGCGGAGGCCATGAAAAAAGCCATCGCTCTAAACTACCAAGTGAGTATCATCATTCCTTTTTTTTTTTTTTAAAAAAATAATTTGTCGAATGGTGTTCTGATTTGAATGTCGTAGGCCCTGGAATGTAGCTTGTTCTTGCGGAAGAATGCTGAATCCAACCAAAAGAGGGTCAAGGAGCTAGAGAAGGGTTTATCAGCTGTAAAGAAGGAGTCGTCTTTATTGAAGTCTGGACTGGTCGCTTCGCAGAGAAAGGAAAAAATTCTCGAGAAGGAGCTGAAGGAAGTGAAGGCTACCTTGAAGCTGGAAAAGGAAACTGCCGAATTAACACTCGAAAACCGCATTTAATTACCATACCGAGTCCACATCTCTTTCTGTTACTTGAACCGTCGACCATCAATTTCCAAGTATTTGTCGGCTGGATGGAATTGATTTCTACGTCGGGTGTTGCCACCATTCCGGGAGCGAAGTCAGCCACAAAATCTGCCAAGGCTTGCGATTTGATAGCCGTCCTGGGTTGAAAGTCAATGTCGTGTTCCCCTAACTCAATTGCCCACTTCATCAATCTCCCAGATAACTCAGGCTTATGAAGAATGCTCCTCAGAGGATACGTCGTGTACACTGTGATGGCATGACCTTGGAAATAGGGTCTAAGTTTCCTTGCGGCCGTGACAAGTGCGAAGACCAATTTTTGCATCAGCGGGTAGCGTGTCTCTGCCTCCAACAGTGCTTTGCTTACATAGTAGACTGGTTGTTGACTCCCTGATTCTTCTCTTACTAAAACTCCACTGACCGCGTGTTCCGAGACTCCCAAATAAAGGTAGAGCCTCTCACAGTCGAGTGGTTTTGATAACAGGGGCGGCGAAGATAAATATTGTTTGAGCTGCTTCAGAGCTTCCTCACAAGCAGGAGTCCATTCGAATTTACTTGCTTTTTTTAAAACTGAGAAGAATAAAAAACTCCTATCTGTGGATTTAGAGATGAACCTGTTTAATGCCGTTATCCTCTCAGTCAGTCGCATGACATCCTTCGGGGTGGAAGGGGAAGGGATATCGAGGATTGATCTAATCTGGTCTGGATTTGCTTCAATGCCTCGTCGAGTGACTATGTATCCCAAGAATTTTCTTGAAGCGACACCAAACGCACACTTAGTTGGATTTAATTTCATTCCGTACCTGTCCATGATGTCGAAGGCTTCTTCCAGATGGTTGAGATGTTGTTCTGATTCAACGGACTTCACCAACATGTCGTCAATATAAACTTCCATTGTTTTCCCTATTTGTTGGTCGAACATCCTGTTCACCATTCGCTGGTATGTTGCTCCAGCGTTCTTTAAGCCAAATGGCATGACTTTGTAACAGAATATTCCTCGATTTGTAACAAAAGCTGTTTTCTCTTGATCTTGAGGATGCATGAGGATCTGATTGTAGCCTGAATATGCGTCCATGAAGCTTAACAACTCGTGTCCAGCGGTCGCATCCACCATCGAATCAATATGTGGTAAAGGAAACGAGTCCTTTGGACAAGCTTTGTTCAAATCCGTGAAGTCGATGCACACCCTCCACTTCCCATTCTTCTTTTTCACTACTACAACATTGGCAAGCCACTCGGGAAACTGTACTTCTTTAATCGCTCCGTTCTGTAGTAACTTTTGCACCTCTTCATCAATGATCCGGTTTCTTTCTGGGCGAACTTCCTTCTTTTTTGTCTGACAGGGGTGTGGTCTGGATCCACATGCAGTGCGTGAGTGATGAGCTCCGGATCAATTCCTATCATATCCTCATGTGACCATGCGAATGTGTCGTGTCGTCTTTTCAAGAATTCTATCAGGTCGGCTCGCAGTTTTGGACCCAAACCCGTTCAAACCAAAGCCTTGTGTTCCGTGAATTGAGGATGAATCTGGACCTCGTCGAGCTTCTCAATATTCGGTAGGGTAGGCTCTGACGCACTGGCCCAGACTGTAATTGCTATGCCGGATCTGCTTTAGCCTTCAAGGTCGTTTGGTAGCAACTCCTTGACGCCAATTGATCTCCATTTATCTCCTGAATCCCCCATTTAGTTGGGAATTTGATTACCTGATGATAGGTTGACGAGACCGCCCTCATGTCGTGAATCCAGGGTCTGCCCATAATCAAGTTATAGGCCGATGGGCTGTTTAATACCAGGAAAGTAGTCATCTTATTAATACCTGAAACATAAACTGGGAGTCATATTTCCCCCATAGTTAATTTTTGTTCTCCGCTAAAATCGATTAATACTGTTGTTCACCTATTGATGTTATCCAATGCCGTTCCCATGTCGGTTAAAGCACTGGCAAAGATTATGTTAGCTGAGGAGCCCGTGTCGACCAACACACGTTTGATCAAGAAGTTCGCCACTTGAAGAGAAATGACCAAAGCGTCATGGTGAGGATTTAGATCGTGAGAGTCCCCATCATCCGGAAACCCAATTACCAAACCTGTGGTAATTCCCTGTACAGACATTAGGGTGTGTGAAGCTTGGGTGGCCAATACCCTTGAGTGTCTTTTTGCTGCAGAATAAGTAGCTCCACTAACTTCTGATCCCCCCGAAATAACATTGATTGTGTTATCAATCGAGGGTGGTGGTGTTGGAATTTCTCCATGTCTGTCTCTTTCATCCCTTCGGGTCATTGTTGCATTCCCTTTGTCCGTAAGCAAATCTTTCAAAAATCCTTTGTTCAGCAGTTCCAAAACCTCTAATCTCAAGGCAACACATTCCGCAGTCGTATGACCGTAGTCTCTGTGGAACTCATACCATTTCTTAGTGTCTTTTTTGGATGAACTATCCCTAGTCCTTGGAGGCCACTTCACTTCATTCCATAATTTCTTCAACACCGAAACCAATTCTCCTGGTGAAATCGTGAAGTTGTAGTCTGGCTGGGGGTGATTACTGTTTGGTTCGTCTGACAGGGGTGGAGCAGTTGGATTACTTCGGTTTTCTCTATCGTTAGTTTGGCCTTGAGGATTATGCAGAGGGTCGGATGATAGGTGATCTAGCTTTTGTTGTAAACTTTCGTTGGTATTTCGCATCGTGAGATTTTCTTCTTCAGGTTTGTGAGTCGTTCTTGGAGCATGGCAATTTGTGCCGCTAGCTGATCTGGGATCTGTTCGCTGCTTGAGGCCATTGTTGATTACTTTGTTGAGACGTTCTACTTCCTGTCGATTCACTCGTCGGCCCCACGGTGGGCGCCAAATTGTAGACACTGATTTCGGCCAAGGTCCACAATCGAGATTATCAATTTGTAGGGCACGAGCAAATCCTGCAAAACAAATAGAACGAATAAGCAGCTTACTGCCCACCGGTGTGGTGGAGACCGTAGACACTCCGACGCTCAAGTTAGCCTAAGCACCGATCAATGTAAAGTAAACAGGTCAAGGCTTTTTATGTACCTCAACCTTCGGTTGTATGCCGTGAGGGCGGTGTGTATCTGTCTTGTCTTGATATTTTGGGGTGGTATCTTTTTCGATCCTCTTTATGTTGTCTTTCCTTCTTCCTTTATAGGTCTTGGTATCCCCTCTTCTATTTGCCCGTTGGAGTCATTATTAATGAGGCTTTGATTCAGACGTTTCATGTTCGGTAACTGACGATCTTGTTTTCTCTTCGAAACCGTCGACTTCATGGTAGTATTTATGAATGCGGATTCTTTCTTCAAGCTGTAACTGGTGCCCGTTGATCTTCTTTATGTTCAACAGGCCTGGACCTTTGTGTAACATCTTCGTATGTGGGCCCAGTCTGCAGATGGGCTTCTAATCTCGTGGTGTAATGTCGTTTTTGCCCCTAGGGTCAATTTTGGCCCAAACAAACATAATTATAAAAAATTAAAAGCATAACTTTTTATAAAGATTAAACTTAAATTAATTAAGTAAGAGTGCTGATTCAAATATAGGAAAAATAACAAAGAGAGATGAAATAAAATTTACCTTATGAAAAATTAGAGTTTTGTTGAAAAGTTGTAAGAGAGTTGTAAGTAAACTTGCAGAGGAGAGACTAAAATTGCAGAAGAGAGAAAGAGCAGAGGGGGAAAGAAGTGTTGGGGTTTCCGTATTTTAATATAGTTTAGCGTCGAATTAATGTAATTTGATGCTAAAAACGTACCATTTAGCGTCGAAACTTAGTTTCGACGCTAAAGATAAAAGGATTGTCGGTGGCATTGTCATAACTTTTAGCGTCGGCATAACATTCGACGCTATATGACACATTTTTAGCGTCGAATTTCTTTTATTTGATGGTAAAAGTTGAATTTTTAGCGTCGAAAGTTTTTCGACGCCAAAGGTAAGGGAGTGTCAGTGGAATTATCAAAAACCTTTAGCGACGACATACATTCGACATTAAATGGTAAGTTTTAGCATCGTATATCAAATATGATGCTAAAAGTTTACCATTTTACGTCGAAATTTTTTTTCTAACGCTAAAAATTTACTATTTTACATCGAATATCGAAATCGATGCTAAAAGTAATTATTAGCGTCGAATATAATTTCGACGCTAATTAAAGATTTGGACGCTAAAAATTCATTTTCTTGTAGTGATTATTTCCACCTCTCACTAATAAGTTGGCGGCAATAATAACTAAATTCTCTTGACACATTTGAAATTCCTTAATTGTTTATTTTCACATTGAAAGCTCTTAAACATGCAAAGCATGTTTGTTTGTCTTCAAATTAAATGTACATATCACATTATCACTTAGTTATGCCACAGCCCACATGCAATATCTGAACCATACAATTCAGATTGGACCCACGACTTAGTGGGACCCAAATGCTAAAATCAATGGTTAATGATTCAACTGATCATGCTGCATTTATGGAATCTGTTCTCAACTAGTTTGACCTTTCAACATTATAATTAATTATTCATGGCACTATAAATAATCTCATGTGTAGTGACAAAACTTCACTGCTAATTAAAAACCAAGGCTTAGAAAGAAAAAATGAGAACCATTAAAAGCTCATTTATTGTATTTTTCCTCTTCATTCTCCCGCTTGCGTTGGCTAAACTGAGGCCTGGTTTTTATGGCACAAGTTGCCCAGGAGCAGAATCAATCGTTTTCAATTTGGTGCGAAAGCGATTTAATGCTGACAATTCTGTAACTGCAGCTTTGCTTCGTATGCATTTTCACGATTGCTTTGTTAGAGTAAGTGTTATTACGATGGATGCAATTCTTTTTTCCCTAATTATTCATTTGATTTTGAAAAATAATAATGAGTAAGAGTTAGCTGCATGCAATTCTTTCTAGGGAGAGTTTAGCTGATTGTGAATGCACTTTGTGTCATGAGGGGTAAGAGTTAGTGTTTAATGGGTAGTTCATATTAGTAAAGATAAAATTCCTCGAACAATCGGGTTTTATCATGTTGAAATTCATGAATCTAACTCAAACCAAATGTTAACTTGAGAGTTGAGGGGGGTGTTTTATGTCCAAAGACTAGTTAGAGAGTTTATGGTTGTTTTATACTTATATTTAGTGACCAAAATCATTTATCAACAGATGTGAAATATTTTTCTCAATACTCAACCTCACGTACAGACGTACGTAGGTAGTGTGAACCCACTTGTGAGTGAGATAGGCTCTGATCCAAACCAAAACCCTTTTCCCATAAGGGGGTCGGTTACATTGATCTTTTAACTTCATTTTGCTATATCTGAGATTATTTATTCATTAAGGTCCATAATATTTAGGTATATTTTTATGATTTTTGTCCTCATCAACTTAAGCATTTCCCTTCCTCGTTTGATATATGGCAACACCATTTATTTTGTGATAGGCTTTGATAACATTTTGAAATTCATAATCATAGTTAACTTAATCCAAAAAATTAACTTGAAAATTAAGGGTCGCTTTATGTTTATATTTAGAGACCACGATCACTTCTTAAACAGATATGAAATATTTTTCTCAATACATCATTATAATATTTATATAAAGAGCTCAAGTGAACTTAGATCCAGATCCTTTAACTCTCTTGTTTTCCTTAAATGTTACAGGGTTTGACGCATCCATTCTTATAGACTCGACAAACCAACCCAATCAGAGAAAGAAGCAGGAGCAAACCAAACAGTTAGAGAATTCGATCTCATTGATGAGATCAAGCATGCCCTAGAAACTGAATGCCCCTCAACAGTCTCATGTGCAGACATCATCACACTCGCCACCCGCGACGCCGTGGCTCTAGCCGGAGGCCCCTATTACACCATCCCCACTGGAAGACGCGACGGTCTCCGATCAAACGTCAACGATGTTGACTTGCCAGGACCACGAGTGTCAGTCCCCAATGCACAGAAATTTTTTCTAGCCAAAGGGTTACCTCAGATGAAATGGTTACCCTTTTGGGAGCTCACACAGTTGGCTTTGCACATTGCAACTCCTTCCAAGACCGGATAAGTAATTTTCAAGGAACTGGGGTTCCTGATCCGACAATGAATGTTACTTTGATTCCAAGCTCAGAAGTATTTGTGATTCGGGCTCTAATTCGGAGCCTGACCCGAAACGTTTTTGGACCAGGGTACAAACTTTTGTTTGATAACAAGATTTACGATGAGATTCTTTCAGGAAAAGGGATACTTCAAATTGATCAGGAACTTGGTTTGGATAGATCTACAGCTCCAACGGTTACTAAATTTGCCCTAAATTCGGTTGAGTTTCTGAATAGTTTTGCAAGTGCAATTGTTAAGATGGGAATCTTACAAGTTCTTACTGGAAATGCTGGAGAAATTAGACAGAATTGCAGAGCTTTTAATCCACCAAAAGTTCCAACACCACCACCAATAACCAATCCATGCAACAGCCGGAACCCAGTCCAAAACCGAGACCAGGCAAGGGAAACAGAACCATGGGAGTTTTAAATGATTTTCAAAAACGTTGTTGAGTTTTTATTATTATTATTATTAATATGGTGATTTTGTTTTGTTTTGTTTTTTTTACAAATGTTCACATGTTGTAATGTAATTTTGTTTCTCGTGGGGCAGAAAATGAACAAATTATTAATGGGATGCGATAATATATTATTAAATAATTATTTATCCTTTCTTTGTTGTTTTTGTATTGAATATTAAACTAAATCAACTATCATAATTTATCTAATATAAACTCCATATGATAATTATTTTATCTCTTAATTATTGATTTAGTATTCAGAACAAAATTACTTGGATCCTAATTCATTTTATTAAGGATCAACTTTCTCTCCTGATTTAAGTTTGTTCTTGTAGGTAACAAAATTAAGTAATTAAAATTAACTTTTTAATAATTGAAACTGAAGTTACAACTAGTTATAAACGTAATTAAATCTTGCCATTTAGAAATCACATAGCAAATAATAAAAAAGGATATGGATTCGGTGTTGAACTTAATTTCATATTAAATTTTTATAAATTGTGATTGATAATTACTAAATAAGAATATTTATATATAATGTATTCGGAAGATATATACAGCCAAAAAAAAAAAAGGCTTTGATCAGTTTATTCTTAGCTAGACACCCATAGCTACATCCTCCATGAAATAACTTCAGCTATCTCTTACAAAACAACACCAATATCCATATTATTTTGATCCAGATGAGATGAAGACGGTGTCGTTTCTTTTCTTTGATGGCTTTGATAGTTTTTCTTTTAGTGGAAGACCAGCTTGCATGAAAACTTCTCTCTCAATCTCTGAGCAACGAGAGGTCACCCCCCACAATCTTGGTTTGGTATATTTGATTGACATTATAAATTTATTTTTTTTCCATTTCCGAAGATGAATGAAGGATAATCAACCAAACAAAAGTATTTTTTCTATTTAATGATACCGGCTATATGAATCTTTGACGATATTATTTTTATATTTGAAATATTATCTCATTAATTTCTATAAATATGTGTCATCCATCATTAATTTTATTTATGATGACATAAATATTAAATAAAATTGAATTATGAAGGAAAAAATATACTATACAGAATGCAAAGGTGATTAGGGACATTTGTTTAGAAAATTTAGAAAGTTAACACATTTATTATTGTTATTAGTATTTTTGGGAAATCAACATCTTTATTGGAAAACAAAAATAGTTTTTTGCTTGTATCAATTTTTTTCGAAAAGGAAGTGCCCTTTATTTTTCTAATGCACTACTTAACTCTCCATTTCTCTTACATTAATCATCATTGTTTTAAAAACTGGATTAATGATCTAAATATTCAATAGATTATTTGTTCAATCGATTGAACTGGCTGACATGATAAATAATTATAATTAAATAAAATTAAAAAAATTATTATTTATTTTATCTTAAAAAAAATAAGATAAAAATCGGTTGGACCGATTCACCAATTCACCAATTCGTCGAATTTTACTAACATTTTTACCTTTAATATTTTGAAGATTCATCCGATTTAACCGGTTCAACCAAGATATGATTTTCAAAACTATGGAATCATCATTCCTCTGACACACCTCTCTCACTTGCATCAAAAAATCACTTTTATTTATCAACCATCAAATTTAAGAAACTGTGAAGTGAAAGTTGAGAGGTTAGCATTGTCTTTATCTTGGTTTTTGCTTATTTTTTTTGGTGGATTTTTTTATGACCTGTTGTGTTCTTTTCTTCCACTACAAGAATTAGACCATTTAGCGTCGAATTATTTCGACGCCATAAGTGACTATTTCGACGCAAATTATATTTAGCGTCGAAAAAATTAGACGCAAACAATGGACGATAAAATGTCGACGAAAACCAATTTTAGCGTCGAAATAAATAACTGCGACGCTAAAAAACAGTATTCTGCGTCCAAGTTATTTCGACGCTAAAGTAAATTGTTCGACGCTATATTGTATATTTGGCGACGAAATATATCGACGCAAAAATTCTCACTTTTAGCGTCGAAATGTGTCGACGCTAACGTATATTAAAAAAGTATTATATGTAAGCTTACAGCGACCATTGTTGTTACTATTAGCGTCGAAACATTTCGACGCTAAAAGTGACTTTTAGCGTCGAAACTTGTCGAGGCTAACGTATATTAAAAAAGTATTATATGTACCCATTTTTGATACTATTAGCGTCGAAATATTCGACGCTAAAAGTAAAAATTTTATTTTTTTAAAAATTAGTAATTTACTTAATTTTTGGTCTAAAATATTTAATTTAGTTGAAAAAAAATGTAATTAATGACGAAATATTATATTGAAATTTGTTTTAGAAAAAAGAAATATTATATTAAATTTATTTGTTCAAAATGTTTATACAAACCAAATATAAATTAATTGCTACTGTGATGGAGGGACGCTCGAGCCCGATGCACCATAACTCATTGAGGCCTCGAACATCTGACGGAAAGCCAGCAGTTGCTGTTCCAACTGCTGCTCCATCTTCTTCTTCTGTGGTCCACCGTGACCTGTTGTAGCTTCTCCTTAGTCTGTTGCAGCTCGTCTCGGGTGCTGGCTAACTCGTCTCGAAGAGATACATTGTCCGAATTACCATATTGCGTGCAGATGACGTTGGCTTCTTACGAGTGCCAAGACCAACGTTGTAAGCTGTCTGATTCTTGAAAACCAATTGCGACAGCTGCTCATCTGGTATGGGGTCGGTCCCTGTCTCCTGAGTTTGATGTTGGAGTTCCATCATTTCGTTCTGTTTCAAAAATAAGTTAATATTAGAATTTGAGAAAAAATTTAACATATATAATATTAATTATTTTATTTTAAAAACTGAAACTTACATAGCAGCGTTCGGCTTCTTCATTTATCCATTTCTTCTTGTCATTGTAATGCGTCACACGGAAAAAATCTGGAAATGATTGCACCTCACCTGTGTTACTCTCTGTTATAAACATAAAATAAATTCAATATTATTCCAGATAGTAAAAACAATTAACTGTTAAATTTTACGTTAGGATATATTTACCTCAGAATGTTCGGCACGATGTTGGATAAATGGCTTCGAACCTGCACGGTGGTTAAAACGCAAGTGACTTCGATTTTCCGCATTTGCGTGACATTTATCCTGTATTCACCAACACTGTAAGTACCGAAAACAAAGACAATTATAAATTTACGTTTATTTCAAAATTTACCTCGTGTTTTTTGCTAGACCAAAGCTCACATAAGAATGTCCAATCTTGTTCCTCTATAAAATCAGGCTTGTGTTGTGGAGCATTTGAAGGTCCATGTTCGTCGAATATTGGTTTCAGGACTTTTGTTCTATAATCTTTATAACTTTTCCCCATGTGGTAGTCAATATATTGTTGGACATTCACTTGGGTCAGATCGAACTCGAACCATTCCTACATGAAAATTCGAGTAAAAATAAGTATCAAATAAAAATGTTAAATAACAAACAATATCGAAAACTTACAAGTAGCGAAGGGAATAGCTGGTTCATTTTTGTCTCCCACGGTATCTTTCTCCAAGATACGTAGTTTTGGGGAGCTTCATATCGAGCTGTAGCTCCTATGGCTGTATTAAACGCTGAATTATGTTGTCCGACTTGAGTGTGTCCATCATCTGATATCTCTATCCGAATACGGCCGTGAGCCTTAACGTACTTAGCCAACCCCAGGCCACGGGTGCGTCCTCGACCCTTCACTGTACTGGACTCACCTGTGCTAGCAGAGAAATCACCAGGGCCAGTTGCCCTTGTTGATGTAGATGGAGTCGCGGTAGCCCGTTTGCGATTGCCCGGTGCCATCTGCAAAACCCGTCGCATTAGCGTCATCAAATTCCAAAGTTCTTATACATATACATACATATCCATACAAGTCAATACAACTTAACAAAAGCGCTTATCACATCGAATGCTCACTTTCGTAAGTTTCGAATTCCAAAACACATACAAACATTCCAAAACACATACTATATACTATATGAACTTTCGAATTCCAAAACACATACATTCCAAAACACATATTATATATACTATGAACTTTCAAATTCCAAAACACATACAAACATTCCAAAACACATACTATACTATACGAAGTTTCGAATTCCAAAACACATAATGTACTAAATGGACGACGAAGTTAAACGGAAAACATCGGGGGCTGCCTGTTCTGCCCAGAAGCTGGAACGCTCTGTTCTGCCCAGAATTCTGGGCAGAACACGCAGGTGTTCTGCCCACAGAATTCTGCCAGTCCTCGTCCCTTTAATTCGTCGATCATCATCTCATTCATTATCATATTCGTCCCTCTAATTTCGACAAAATCATCATCAAGCATCAACATAATCATCAACATTCATCATCAACAATCATCAACAAATCATCAAATCATCAACATCAATCACAAAATCATCAACATCATCAACAACATCATCATCATAAACAATATCATCATCATTCATCATCAACAAGCATCATCAACAATAATCATCATCATTCATCATCATCAACATTCATCATCATCAAGCATCAAATAAAAATTAAAAGTGAGACTCACCTTAAATTTGTTGCTTGCAATGTGTATAAGCCGAGAATTGCAGGAAGGTTGGGCGAATTTGGGTCGTTTGCGCAGAAGAGAAGAGGTCTCTGGTTTTAGGGATTTGAACGACATTTAGCGTCGAATTTACAGTCTTTTAGCGTCGAACAATTCGACGCTAATAATTAGGCGGTCAATTACAATTTTGGGTTTTTTTCCGGGAAATTAAATTTTCATATTTAGCGTCGAATAACAACATTCGACGCCTAATATAACCTTTAGCGTCGAAATAAATTCAGTTTAACGTCAACAATTGCGACGCTAAAAATTGGCGTTTATTAAAAATTTTGGGTTATTTTTCCGGGAAATTTTAAGACATTTAGCGTCGAATAATTTCGACGCAATGTAAGGCATTTGGCGTCGAAAGTTATATTTCGACGCTGAATGTGTATCATTAAAAATAAAAATTGAAAACAAATATATTAGTTATATTATTAATCATTACGTTAATATTTCAATCATATCTAAAGCGTAATTAAATCAACAACCATACATTAATCCATATAAATTATTCATCCATTACAAAATACTTTAACTTCATAATTAATCACTATTATCGCGGTATTTGAGGATCGTGACTGGAATCGAAGTCATCTTCAGTGTCAAATTGTTCTTCACTTGCTACTCAACGCCACTTCAGAATGAGGAATTAGCTCAACGTCTGTACTAGCTCGAGTTAATGTGATATTTTTCGGAACGTTGACAGTTGGTCCAACAAATATTTGTTCAGGAACTTCAAAATTGGCCCGAGACTTCTTGTGTTTCATCTGATATGTCAACTCTATCTTTCTCCTGCGTGTCCCAAATGGCCCCTGTTGTAACTTTTCTACCACCATCCATCCAGTTCCTAACTTAGGATCAGGTATATATCACTGAACGTGCTTGGGTACAAAAAATGTATGGATCATTCTTGTACCAACAACGTTGAACATTAATTGACGTGAGATGATTACTAACTTGAATTCTCCTCTTTATGGCATTAGTGTCAAACCACTTACATTGGAATAGCACAGTAGTGTCGTCTGGGTCGATATATGAACTCAATGACCGATTGCAATACGCCGTAGAAGTCAATTACATCTGAGCCGTGTTCTCCTTGGACTACAATTCCAGAATTTGAGTCACATGATTAACATCTCGCTGTTCGGTATGAAATCTAACTCCGTTGACAATACATCCACTGTACTCATACGCCTGCATTTGAGGCCCAATAGCAAAGAAACCAACGAGGATTGCGAGTCCAATTGACTATTTTCCACTTGATTAATAATCTGACAATGAAATATATGTGTAATATAACAAACTGAAATGTCTAATGTTAGGATCAAAATAAATAAAAAATATATAACTACAGTTGTCTCAACCATTTAGGGAATTTTTTTGTGGGTTTCATCAACATTATGGTCACCAACAATTTGTAGCATTGTTAGATGTTGCCTACAATAAATTATCACGGTTAATGTATGGAAAAAATTCAGTAATGATGCACCAGAAAAACTTACATTAAATACGGTTGCACTTCATCACAATTACTCAATATAAACCAATGCGCACGTTGAACTTCCTGACGGGTTAGTAATTTGACACCTACTGCCCCAAATGGTCTGTAATTTTGACGGAACACTGTGATCTCTTGGCTATTACTTGCATCTCCATCATAATTTCGTGGCCGGCGATTGAAATGAGTTTCAATATTCTGCATGTACATGGAACAAAATGTTATTGCTTCATCTATTATAACAGCTTCAGCTATTGAACCTTCAGGTCGTGCCTTGTTTTTGACATATTGTTTGTAATCTCCCAAAGCTCTGCAGATATGACAACAAGTTTGCATTAACACTAAATTCTATGCACAAAAAAACGGTTACAAATTTTCTTATATAAAACTGTATATATATATATATATATAGTACCTCTCAATGGGATACATCCATCTGTAATGGACAGGACCTCTCTTTCTAGCTTCATCCGGTAAATGCACAGCCAGATGTACCATGACATCAAAGAAAGCGGGTGGCAAAATTCGCTCCAGCTTGCATAGGATTATCACGATTCCTCGCTCAAGGTCGTCATAACAGATGTGCTTAATGTCCTCTGACACAATTATTTAAAGAAGCCACATAGATCAAGTACGGCGTCGCATATATTCGGGGGGAGATAAGGTCGAATGCCAACAGGAAGGAGAATCTCGAGCAGCACATGACAATCGTGACTCTTTAATCCCGTTATTGTATCATCTCTGACCCAACGCCCAATATTGGATGCATAATTATCAGGGAATTTAACCATTTTCAGCCAATCACAGAATGATTTTCTCTCCGATTGATTGAGCACATAACTAGCAGGAGGCTTAATAAAACCTTGAGAGGAGTCTTGTAAATGCAATTCACTGCGAATTCTAAGATCTTGTAGGTCCAATCTAGCATTTACAGTGTCTTTTGTCTTACCCGGAATATTGAATAGTGTACCCACTAAACTCTCACAAATATTTTTCTCTATATGCATTACATCCAAATTATGTCGCAAACTCAGAGTCCCCCAATATTCTAACTCAAAGAAAATACTTTTTCCTGTCCAATTCAACTCTTCAGGTAACCGTTTTCGATTTTTATCTCTATTATTAGGATGTTTACCTGGTGTGCTGTCTTTGAGATGTTGATGTTGGCAAAGTATGTCAAATGCAGACAATCGATTGGGCTTACTCTGAGGTTCATGTTGCCCGTTAAATAATTTACTCATCCGCCAAGGATGACTCGACTCAAGAAATCTCATGTGCCCCGTGTATCCGATTTTATTCCGTAATCGTTGCGAAGGTGTATGATCCGCACAAACTGGACATGCCATGTATCCCTTAGTGCTCCATCCAGATAATGAACCATAGGCTGTAAAATCATTAATGGTCCATAATAATGCGGCATGCATCTAAAAATACTGCTCTGAAGCTGCATCATAGGTATGCACACCCACATTCCATAATGTTTGTAACTCCTCGATCAATGGTCTCAAGTAAATATTTATATCTTTACCAGGTGAACGTGGACCAGGGATAAGCAATGACATAAACATGAACGGATCCTTCATACATTTCCATGGAGGTAAGTTATATGGAATGACAATAACGGGCCAGATGCTATAAGAGTTGTACATATTCCCAAATGGGTTAAAACCATCAGAGGCAATACCTAACCTGACATTACGGGGGTCCTCAGCGAAACGAGGGTACATGTCATCAAATTCCTTCCATTCGGTTCCGTCCGCAGGATGTCTAAGTATGCCCTCCGCACCGATCCTCTTTTCATGATGCCACATCATATCAGTCGCTGTGTGTCGTGACATGAACAATCTCTGCAGCCTGGGCGTTAAAGGGAAATATCGCAATATCTTTTGAGGCACTTTCTTCCCCATACCACGGACTTTGTACCGACTTTCACCACATATCGAACAATGTTCAAGTGATTCATACTCGGCACGAAATAATACACAATCAAACTTACAAGCATGAATGGATTCATACCCCATTCCCAGATCACGCAACATTTTCTTTGCCTCGTAGTACGACTTAGGCAATTCGCTTCCAACCGGTAACATTTGGGCCAGTAACTCTAACATCATATCGATACTTTTGTTGGTCATTCTGTTGATCACTTTAATGTGTAATAATTTCACAACGAAATTCAAGATCGACATTCCAGCACCTTCGAATGGAATTTTTTTGCCTCATCAAGTAGTTCACTAAATAAATTTTGATCATTTCCACTTAACACTGGCATGTCGCCACTAACACTATGACCAAGTTGTGGACCTTGTAAGTCATGCAAAATATCGGCGATCTCATCGTTTGCAGGTTGATTGTAACTACTGCTCCCTTCACCGACATCATAAAACCGTGACTGAGAATGATACTGCTCACCGTGATAAATCCACGTACGGTAAGTTGGTGATATTCCTGGCATGTAAAATGATTATGAACTTCATCTAACCGCTTCCTTTTCCTATTCAAACAATTTGCACATTGACAACGAACACGACCTTCTGCATCAATGTGTTGCTTTGCGACTTCCATAAACTCAGACACTCCATTACGATATTCAACACTCAATCTATCCAGAGCGCTCATCCAATTTCTATCCATTTCAGCAGAATACCTAAATATAATAATATAATTATTAGATATCATTTTACAGTAATCAACATTACTAATTCAGTAATACTTAATTTAAGCACATATATATATATTTGGTTGATAAATTAAATAGTTTACAAAAAAAATTATATTTTATTAATTAATATACTTACTCTACATATATGAATCATAAATCACTAACAAACAACATAAACAACACATATAATCATAAAAATTGAAAATAATAAAGAAATATGAAAGAATAATTACCTTATCGGAAATTGATTACAATTTATTGAAAATTTTTAGGAGAGATGTGAGGCTGTAGAGGAGAAATTCTCAGATTTCAGAGGATGAAAATGAAGAGAATGAGAGAAAAAACAGAGGGGGAGAAGGGTTGGTGACCATCTGCATTTTAATCTATCTTTAGCGTCGAATACACAAATTCGACGCTAATTGTTTGTTATTAGCGTCGAAAACGGTTTTTCGACGCTAAAATATAAACAATTAGCGTCGAATTTAATTTAGACGCGAAAGAATCAATGATCTGTCGGTGGAAGCTTCATAACTCTTAGCGTCGAACATATTTGCGACGCTAAAAGTACTATTTTTGGCGTCGAATATTCAAATTCGACGCTAATTGTGTACTTTTTTAGCGTCGAAACCGTGTTTTCGACGCTAAATTATCAAAAAAGTAGCGTCGAATTTAATTTAGACGCGCGAAAGAGTCAGGGATTTGTCGGTGGAAAATTTATAAACCTTTAGCGACGATCTATGTTGGACGCTAAAAGTATATTTGTGGCGTCGACACCTTTTTTCGACGCTAAAAGTGTAATATTTGGCGCCAAAAATTATTGCAATAATATAATTATTCTGCGTCGAATACCATTCGACGCTAAAGTTTTGTTTTTAGCGTCGAAACATGTTTTCGACGCTAAACAACATTAATATTCTGCGTCGAAAGTTTATTCCGTCGCTAAAAAATATGACATATAGCGTCGAAAATCACTTTCGTCGCTAAATATCACTATTAGCGTTGAATAATGTTTCGACGCTAAATATTTGGACGCTAAAAGCCATAATTCTTGTAGTGTTCACAGATTTTAGTAAATCAAGCTCTATTAAAAATCAAATCAATTTTTTTTATATTACCACATGACATTATAATGAAAAAATGCATAATTTTCGAGATTTAAGACTATGTAAGAATTTTTGGGTACAACGTCACCATTTACGCTTTTAAATGATGTTTAAATTAATAATCACATTTAAATGAGAAAATAACAATTGTAAATCCTTGAGACACGGCGGTACATAAGTTGCTGGATTCCATCTACCTTGACATTAATATCTCTTATTCCTAATGCTCTCATTCTTTCCGAATTCGAATTCAATAATGAACTAAGTTTTATATTGATTTTTTTTCTTTATAAATTATGATTTAATGGTAGTTATTAAATATTTTTAATGCACTTACGTAATAAAATAAAAAAATAAAAAACCTTAATTTAATACTGGATCCAAATACATTATTTCCACCTCGCACTAATAAGTTGGCGGCAATAATAACTAAATTCTCTTGACACATTTGAAATTCCTTAATTATTTATTTTCACGTTGAAAGCTCTTAAACGTGCAAGCATGTGTTTGTCTTCAAATTAAATTCCTTAATCAAATTATCACTAAGTTATGCCACAGCCCACATGCAACATCTGGACCATACAATTCAGATTGGACCAACGACTTAGTGGGACCCAAATGCTAAAATCAATGGTCAATGATTCAACTGATCATGATGCATTTATGGAATCTGTACTCAACTAGTTTGACCTTTGAACATTATAATTAATTATTCATGGCACTATAAATAATCTCATGTGTAGTGACTAAATTAACTTCATTTCTAATTAAAAAGTAAGGCTTAAAAGAAAAATGAGAACCATTAAAGGCTCATTTGTTATATTTTTCTTCTTCATTCTCCCGCTTGCGTTGGCTCAACTGAGGCCTGGTTTTTATGGCATAAGTTGCCCAGGAGCAGAATCAATCGTTTTCAATTTGGTGCGAAAGCGATTTAATGCTGACAATTCTGTAACTGCAGCTTTGCTTCATATGCACTTTCACGATTGCTTTGTTAGAGTAAGTGTTCTTTTAAATTTTAAAAACTTTATTAGGGAAAATGAGCATAACCACATTATGTTTGATAAAATTAATTGAAACTTTTTTGATGTTTAAAAACTAAACAAAATCATCATGCCTTCCAAAAACTCTCTCTCTCTAAAGCTATCAGATATGGATGATAATCGGGACATTCCGTCCTGACCAAGTCTCATCTTGTCCCATCCTATTACTATTCGGGATGAAGAAATCGTCACGAATCTCGGTTGATATTTTGAATTGGGACGAAAAATCATCTCGAATCCTAAACCAAATGGCGTAGAATCCTAAATTCAAATAGAGATTCATGACTTTTTAGGCTAAAATTTGGATTTGGGACAAAAAATCGTCCCAAATCCTAGCCCAATTTTTTATTCGGGACGATATATCAACCCGAATCCAAATGGGACGGGATTTGAGATTCGAGAATTTCTATCAATCCTATTATCATGGGAGTTTTGTTATAACATCAGAGGGTTTTATTTAGTTTTTAAATATAATAAGAATTTCGATTAGTTTTATCAAGGTTATACTGATTTTTCCAACTTCACTAGATAGCTATTATGATGCATGCAATTCTTTGTCCCCACTATTCTTTCAATTATATATCATGCATATTGCATAAGCCTCTGTGAATACGCTTAGCGCTCATCCTATTATGCATAGTTTAGCCTTTGTATCATGAAAAAACTAATGGGTAGTCTTAGTACAAGTAATGAAAAAACTGCTCGAACAATCATGTTGAATTTCATGAGTTTAATTTAACCCAAAGTTAGTTTGAGAATTGATGGTTATTTTATATGCTTTTATTTAGAGAATAAAATCACTTAAATTTATATATCTATATCATTCACGAATCACTTTAAATATAAGAAGCCAAGTGGATTGATTGGTCTAAATAGGGAAAAAATGCGGGATTGAACTAAAAATATATTAAGGAGATATCCATTTTTTTCGGAGAGAGAAATAAGTTATAACGATACGATGGCATCATGATAACGTTGGAAAGGAAAAATTCAAATAATCAAAAAAATTGAACTCAACTCAAATGTTAGTTTGAGAATTGAGGTTGTTTATATTTATATTTAGCTATCAAGTCACTTATATTTAGATACCAAAATCATTTATCAATTGATATGAGAGATTTTCCTCAATCCACACATGCATGTCGGTCTTTCCCTCACATGTATGTCGGTCTTTAGCCTGATTCATATCACGGGGGCACCATGTCGAATTTCATGAACCTACCTCAACTCAAACATTAACTTGAGAGTTGAGAGTTAACTTACATTTATATTTAGTGACCGCAACCATTTCTCAAACCGATGTGAGATATTTTACTCAAAACAACAATTTAAGATTTTTATAATGATCTCAAGTGAGCTTAAATCCGGATCCTAAACACTCTTACTTTCCTTCTAGGGTTGTGATGCTTCCATTCTTATAGACTCAACAAATCAACCAAATCAGAGAAAGAAGCAGCAGCAAACCAAACAGTCAGAGAATTCGATCTCATTGATGAGATCAAGCAAGCCCTAGAAACCGAATGCCCTTCAACAGTTCATGTGCAGATATTATCACACTCGCCACCCGCGACGCCGTGGCTCTAGCCGGAGGCCCAAATACTTCGTCCCCCCGGAAGACGTGACGGTCTCCGATCAGACGTCAACGACGTTGACTTGCCGGGACCACAAGTGTCAGTCCCCATTGCACAGAAAATTTTTCTAGCAAAAGGGTTTGCCTCAGATGAAATGGTTACCCTTTTGGGAGCTCACACAGTTGGCTTTGCACATTGCAGCTCCTTCCAAGACCGGATCAGTAATTTCAAGGAACCTGGGTTCCTGATCCGACAATGAATGTTACTTTGATTTCCAAGCTCAGATGCATATGTGATTCGGGCTCTAGTTCGGATCCTGACCCGAAAACGTTTTTGGACCAGGGTACAAATTTTTTGTTTGATAACAAGATTTACGATGAGATTCTTTCAGGAAAAGCGGTAGTTCAGATTGATCAGGAACTTGGTTTGGATAGATTTACAGCTCCAACGGTTACTAAATTTGCCCTAAATTCAGTTGAGTTTCAGAAAGTTTTTGCAAGTGCAATTGTTAAGATGGGAAGCATACAAGTTCTTACTGGAAATGCTGGAGAAATTAGACAGAATTGCAGAGCTTTTAATCCACCAAAAATTCCAACACCACCAATAACCAATCCATGTAACAATCCAAATTCGAGTCCCAAACCGAGGACCAGGCAAGGGGAAAGGGGAAGGAAAAAGAAACTGATACCATATGAAGGGGAAGGGGAAGGGGAAGGGGGAAGGAAACAGAATCCATGGGGAGTTTTAAATGATTTTTCAAAAAAGTTCTAGGGTTTTTTTTTTTTTTTTTTTTTTTAATATGAAAGCTTATGTACTAATTTGCAAAATTATGCTGCATGTGTTTTGTTTCTATCAGCTGAAGAAAATATGGTGATTTTGTTTCTGTTTTTGAATTATTTTTTTTTTACGAATTTTCCCATGTTATAATGTAATTTTGTTTCTCGTGGGACTGAAAATTAACAAATTATTAATAGGATGTAATAACATATTATTAAATAATTATTTCCCATTTCTTCATTATTTTGTGTGAGTACTAAATTAATCAACTATCATAGATCATTTATCTCTTAATTATAAATCTAGTACTCGGCAAATTAGTTGGATTTTGTTGACGGTGGATTTTGGTCTCAGGGTAATACAGGAATATCACCTCCGAGGGAATCATCCTCCAACTGTGAATTTGTTTGGTTATGCGGGAAACCAAAAACAAACTTAGCGGAAGACAAGAAAATACGCCAATCAGACAAGGTGGTTTAACGTGGTTCGGTGGATTTTGTGATCCTACCTACGTCCACGGACGAGAACTGGATGGTACTTTTATTACTCAAATACACTCCTCGGGTCTCTTCTTTGCTTTTACAAATCGAAGATTGATGATTCTAATCCCTCACTCTTGTGATGATTTTCAGATGTCTTTTACACATGCTCTACCCTCCTATTTATAATAATACAGAAATCAGACTCCTATTTGCATAAGAAATCCTATTTGAACTCAATCTTCTCTTCTTGTAGGGATTCTTGATCCGGTATTGCCTTCTTCTTCCGTATTCCCTTTTGGATTCTGACTCCTTCTCCTTGTGAGAGTAGGATATCTTTCTTATCTTATACACAAGAATGGGGTGCTGTTGTCTTGAACACGGCTCGTTGTCTGGTCGGTCTTCATGAGGTCGGCCATGATAATCTTTTATGCTGAGAGTGTTCCTGCCGACTGATGAGTGGTATTTATATCACTATTTCCCACTCATTTAACTTAATATTTTGTATAGTTTCTTGAGTTTTGTGAATGTTTTGATGTGTTTTATTGTTATTTTGCAGATAAATAAAGTTTGGACAGCACTGGAGGCAATTTGGGGCAAAACCAGACAAAAATGCGTCAACAGGATTATTTTTATCTTTTGCGCGTCGCGACGCTGGAACACTGCGCGCCGCGACGCCCAGCGTGAGCCGAATCTGCTAACATGCGCATGGTCAACGGTCAACAATTTGAGAAGTTTTGACTTTGCTAAAATGCGCCGTGACACGTGTCACCATCACAGCCGATCTGCTAACATACGCCGTGCCACGTGTCATCATCATATGCTGCCGACACTCAGACTTGACACGTGTCGCCTCGTCATCAGCCACATCATCGGTCAACAAGTCAACCTTGCCACGTGTCATGCCACATCATCGTCCACGTCAGCAGGTCAACCGAGTCAACTTGCCACGTCAGCCTAAGCCAATCACAACTTGACACGTGTCGCCACGTGTCGCAATCCTATTGTGCCGACAAGTGAACAGTCAGCCGCCACGCCACGTCATCGCCACGTCGTCGCCGCGTCAGCATGACGTCATCAATGACGTCATCACAATATTTGAGAATTAGCCGCCTTGACACGTGTCGCGTGAACAGTCAGCCGCCTTGCTACGTGTCGCCTTCTCATCGAGCCACGTCGACAAATCCAGCGTCGCGACGCTGAGCTCCTTGGCGTCGCGACGCCCGAACAGTGAAAAATTTTCCTATAAATTCAGCGCGAAATTTCAGAATTTTGTACACCTTTCTCTCTCTTGATTTCTCTCTCTTGAGAGAGTTTCTCTCTCTAGAATTTTTATTTTTTATTTTTAGTTTTTAATTTTTAGTTTTGTAATAATTTTAATTACTTTTTGTAATAATAGTAATTTAATTTTTACTTTTTACTTTTTACTTTTTACAGTTTTTACTATTCACCATGATGTTGTAACTTCCTCAGCTAGGGTGAAAGGTAATTCTTTACTATTGCTATTTAGATTAATCTCCCTTAAAAATAATATATTAACTATTTAAAATATTGACTTAATAAGGAATACCGCTATATTGGTCGGTTGGTAATTTAATTTTAATCTGGTTTAAACCTGACTAATCACGGATACGCCAGACTGGTCGGCTGGTAAATTTATTTTTGGTTCCGCCTTAATGGCTGGTTGGACTTAATTTGACTTAATCAGGATACCGCCAGACTGGTCGGTTGGTAAATTATCACAAGTTTATATATTATTTTATGGGAGATATCTAAATTAGTAGTAGTAAAAGTAATTCCTTTTACCTTAGCATTTTATTTTATTGTATTTTACTTTTCAGCATTTTTACTTTATGTCTTTTACTTTTATGAATTTACTAGTCCTAGTTATGTGTTAGTTATCTAGGGGTTGTGATGACTTTTAATATCACCGGTTTATAAGGGATTATTTTATAGTTGGGTAATTTAAGGTTTATTTATTAAGTCTTAAGCTTAATGCTTCTTGTTGTCTGATCACCAATAAGATTGATATGGTAAATCTAAAATGAACTAGACATAGGGATTTTAGGTTTCAGCCTTAGATTTAATAGCCCACGATCTTCCTTGAGGATAGATAACCCTTTAATAGATTTCCTTACAGGATAGGAATATACCTGTCGGGCGGGGGTAGCCATAATTGGAACTTAAACTTAATGAATCCAGATAATTTGGTTGACATAGACATATGGTTCAATTGGGTAAAACTGAGTATTTGTGTCTGACCATCGACAAAGGCTTACACATAATTTAGTGTTCCAGGTTAATAAATCAATATATACCAACTTTAAGATAACCACTTCATCTTTAAAATGATATTAAAAGAAATCACAACCCTAGATCTTTGTATCTTTTGTTATTTTCCTTAGTATTTTCTTTTGTCTTTTTATTTATTTATTTATTTTGTAAAACCACTTTCAACCAATCAAACAATCATTCTCTTCTCCCTTTAATTAGATATTTGTAAATAAATAGATTCAATAATTAATAACAACAGTAGGAATTAAGTCCTCGTGGGATCGATATTTTTATACTACTTGAACGATACGTGCGTTTGCGTATACGTGTGTGTTTACGCCGGTCACCGACCTCTATAGTGCTCGATCATCTGAACCAAAGTGGTCGGTCCTCACATGTTGTGGTCGGGTCGGCTACATGATCTCAACCAGATAGAGAATTTACCATTTTGTCCTTGTCGTGCTGTCTTAAATGTTATAGCGCCTGAAAACACCATCAACAATCTTAATTCATTTTATTAAAATCAACTCTCTCTTCTGATTTAAGTCTGTTCTTGTAACTAACAAAATTAAGTAATAAAAATCTAGCTTTTTCTTATAAATAATTGAAACTGAAGTTATATACAACTAGTTAGTGAACCTAATAAAATCTTGCCTTTCAGAAATCGCATAGCAAATAATAAAAATGGATATGAATTCGGTGTTGAGTCAAGTTTTACGTTGAATTTTTATAAATTATGATTGTTAATTATTAAATAATAATTTATGTATAATGTATTCACAAATCTACTATGTAGCCAAAAAAAGGCTTTATTAATTCTTTATAATATGAAACGACATAGTTTAGATAGACTCTTCCCCATGCAAATTTTGACCAAACAAGACTTAGCTAGACTCACTCATGCAAATATAAATTAAAATTAATGACTCCACAACTAAATTTTTTATTCTTAGCCACCCAAAGCTACATGAAATAACTTCAGCTAGCTATTACAAAAACAACCAATCCATGTGAGACGAAGACGGTGTCGTTTCTTTGATTGCTTTTATGATCAGTTTTTCTTGAGCCTCCATAAGAGGGAGGATCTTAGACATGGTGAGTGGTTTTGCGTGGCAAGCATCAAGACCAGCTTCCATGAAAACTTTTTTCTCAATCTCTGAGCAACGAGAGGTCACCCCCACAATCTTGTTTTTCACTCCTATTGATCTCATCTCCTTGGTTGCCTATTTCATTCAAAAGTAAATTTAAAAAAAATAAAATAAACATTTTAAGGTTTGGTATATTTGATTTACATCATACAATATAAATTTTTCTTTTTTTCCATTTAAAAAAATGAATAAATGATAACCAAACCAAAAGAAATAAAAAAAAATATTTTTTTTCATTAGATGTGGTCAGCTATACGAATGATCTAACGTCAATATATCTTATTTGAAATCATTATCTCATTATATAGATACTAAATAAAATTAAATGGTGGAAAAAATATCCGTAAAACAATTTTACTATAGACTATGAAAAGGTGATTTGAGACATTTATTATTAATATTTTGGGGAAATCAACATCTTTATTTGGGAAAAAATTGTTTTTGCTTGTATCACTTTTTTTTTTCCAAAAAAGGGAAGTTGCTTTAATCTATAAGAGTAAATAGCTAGCTAAGTACATTTGAAGTTAATTAACTAGATTATTATTTTTCTTCTCAAGCAAAGCAAATAATTAAATATCATAAAATTAAGAGAGAATATCCTCTGGATCCTTTATTATTTTCATAATTATCCTTTAAATCCTTGATTTTTATATAATTACTCATTAAGTCCCAATTATTCTGATAGTAATAGTCGAAATGCAACAACGATCCTTTACTATAAAAGTAAGTCCCAAGGGGTATGGTTTGATGACAAAGGGCTTAGAATTTAGTTGTCAGGTCATGAGTTCGAGTCCAGAGACATTTCTTGTAAGAGCTCTTCGAGAAGCCGGAGATTTTACATGCTCCTCTTAACCTCGGTTCGAGTGGTTGGCGGGAGGGTTTCCAACATTTCAAAAAAAAAAGAACTTAATAATGGGTAATTAAAAAAAAATGACTTAATGAGTAATTATGAAAAAATGAAAAACCCAAAATATAATTTTCCTAAAATTAATATACCTCAATTCCATTCATAACAGGCATTTCCATGTCAATGAACACAATATCAAAATTAGCCCCAGCATGGAAAAGTTCAACTGCTTCTTTCCCATTTTCAACCACTTCAACTTTGAATCCAATTGACTTCAAAAATCACGAGTGAATTTTGCGGATGACAGGATCGTCATCAACGACGAGGGCAGAAAAAGGCAAGTTTGTGGCTGTTGATTTTTCCACAACCTTCGCTTTCTTTGAACTGGATGCACCTTCTCCCATCATCATTTTCACCGTAAAATTTTCTGTAAAAATGGACGTGAAATTAGATAAATAATATTTTATTTTCCTTCATATTTTGTACAAAGAATATTAATTTCAAGCATGCCTGATCTTGTTATCTGGTTGGTCAGGGTTTGAATCATGAAAATAATATTTCTATAAAAAAAACATGGGCAAGAATGCTGTTAATATCGGGATCTTTCTCAAATACTGCTTATAGCGGGAGCCTATATATTAGATATGAGGACTACCTTTAATTAATGTAAAGAATATTAATTTCAAGTTTGCATGAGCTTATTTACGGAAAAATTAAAATATACTTAGTACAGGTTTAGCCAGGATTAAATTGACAATAAAAATGTTGTCAATGACAAATTCAGAGCGAAAAAGATATATCCTTTAATTAATATGAGATTATTATAATTTAGCCATTCAAATCAACGAGGTTGAGATCTCTAAATCAAATTAAGCAAATCTTTTGATATTAAGTGAACCGGTTATATGAATTTTTCGACGCTAATATTATGTTCTATCTAAAATAAAGATTTATAGCCAAGATAAGAATGTATAGGCATATAATGCGAAAATAGAATCTAGGTTTTAAAGGGTAAATGACATTAATGAGATAATACGAAGTAAGATATAATAAGAAGAAGAGCATTAAGATTACCCATTGCTTACTTAAGAAATAAGACTCTTTGACAACTCTTATATCAACAACTAGCTATATAATTAGGGTTTATATAGTAAGAAAAAGTTACGGCGTCCTAATCTTGTATTTAAAAAAGATGTATATAGGATTTGCAATTTACAACTAGATATGATTTTTGTATGTACGCCGAAAATTGACAATTATAAGATTGAGAATTAAAAATGTATGAAAAATGAAATCTAGTAAGCTAGATTTTATATTTTGTTAAAGTAATTTTTATATGTGAAATTTAAAGTCTATTATTAAAATTTTACATTTTTCTAAAGGTTCATATAGTATTATTAGTATATCACATAGCCAGATATGCAATTAAGAGAAAAGAAAAATACACTTGTAAGAAATTTAAAATATAGATTTGAATGTATTAATTATGAACTTTTCTGCATTGCTAATAGAATAAAACAGTGGTTTATTTCCATGCAAACTGTTTATTGAGTCAAGAAAATGGCATGGAATATTTGTCTTAAACAAGAAAGCTTAAATTTGGGGTTTGTAATGTAAATGCAGATTTTTGGTGTTAAAATGTTTGGGTGTTTTAGGAAATAATTTTAAACTTTACAAACACACAATAAATAAATAAATATATATATATTATAAGGGCTAAAATCATTTATTTTGACTTTTTGATCCCATATTGTAGGATGAAGATGAGAAATCTCATCCACTAAACACCAATCTTTACACTCTATAATTACTCGAACTCGGGTGATTAGGAACGCAAAATGTATTCATGATCAACGAGCTACAGGGGTTGAGAACCGGTTCTGATTCTACCCGGAATCGGTTGGAACCAGACCGATTTTTCGGGTTTGGAACCGGAATCGGTTGAAATCAGACCAGTTCCGATTCTAAAATGGAATAACAGAATTTAAACGGTCTGGTTCTGTCATGGACGAAACCGAAATCGGAACCATAACCTATTTTGGGAATATAATTTAAAACCAATTTAAACTCAATTTCATAACCATTTTAAAACTTAATTTAAACCCAATTTCATAACCCAAATTAAAACCCAATTTAAACCCGATTTCATAATCAGTTTTAAAATCCATTTAAACCCAATTTCATAATCCAATTTAAACTCAGACACTTCCTACAAGAATATCATATATTGAGTCAAAAATATTATGCAATATGTAGTTTTATTTAGTGTTTTTTTTTTCTGTACGGACAGTTGCCAAGAATATTATGTAATATTCAAGTGTGAGAAATAATTGTATTTTCAATGTTCGATAATAAAACATAAATAGGTTAAATCAGAACCAGACCGGAACCGAATTAGAGTCGATTAATAGGATACCATATTTAATTGGGTAGGTTCACGGCGGAACCAAATTAGAACCGATTATAGGTACCCTATTTAATGGATATGTTTCGATTAATTAGGAACCGATTTTTTCCGGATAATGGAACTGGAACCGAATCACCCCTAGCTACACCTAGAGGGCAACAGATCACATATGATGGTGATAAAATTTTAGGTGTGGAACATGAAATAAAAGTTTTGATGATAGAATAATTTGAAAAAAATTCGGTTTTAAACAACCTTAGCAATTTACATCTAATTTTTTCCAACCAATAATAAAGAAAAAAAGTTATTTGTCCAATTTCTTATTTAAAATTAATATACGATATAATCAAATTGAGATATTAAGGAAATATTGTATATTAGTGTACAGGAATAATTTTAGTTTAATAATTGAAGCAATATAAGTTCTCATTTCTTGATTTTACTTGTTAATAGTTATTTGCAGAGAGGTAATTAAATTTCCTTTTAGTCCCCAGAATTTAAATTAATTGTCTATCTAATTTATATATTTATAAATTACTTAAAATATTTCTATCGTTACCTTTTATAATTTCAAATACTAACTCCCACACTCATGAGGAAATTAAATTAACTTCAACCTTAAAGATGAGGCGATGTGATGCCAAACCAACTCAATTAAGGAATAAAGTTTTAACTGTTGGGAAATTGGTGTCATTAACAGTAATATAACATGCAAATAAACTGATCTAACTACCAGAAAAAGTAGATCTAGATGCTATAAACCCTAAACCAATAAGAACCAGAAAAACCTGATAAATTGTCCAAGTCGAGATAATCTCTGTCCTTAAGAACTTATTGGCGCCGTCACAGGTGCTTTACGGATTCGTTTTGCCAACGTTCTCCCAGGATTACTTGGATTCTTCTTGTTCAATTAGCACTCCTTAACAAGTGTTTGAACTTGGATCCAAATGGTTGATCTCTCTCTCAAAACAAGAAAACACAATGCCTTTTTTGTTGTTGGATATTCTGTATATTTTTCTATATATATTAATTGGAATAAAAGTCTTCTTTTATAAGGCATAGAGGGGTGCCAATAGGGCACCCCTTGGGTGTGGTGTTGCAACCCTCCATACACCCATTTGAACATCCCAATGATATACACATATACATATAATGTTTTAATGAATTTTGAGGAATGTGGAACGCAAGTGGAACATCATTCGAGAGATCGTGTCACGAGGGGGATATTGTCGTGTGCAAGGTACAGAGTGAAGATAATGTAGCAGACCCGCTGACGAAGGCCATACCTCCGAAGCTGTTTGATAAACACGTGGAGTCGATGGGTATTAGATACAATCGATATTGGCACTAGAGCAAGTGGGAGATTTTGTGGGGTTGGTGCTCAGAGCGCCAATTCCCGGTTGTATTTATTTTGAATACTTCTCTAAAACATTATTATTATGAATAATATATGCAGTTTCTATAATATATCTA